>JAVJIF010026604.1:0-54468 GCA_038442645.1 Agave tequilana
TTTTATAACTTAGAAATTTTGGCTAAAAACAAAATCGGTATTTTTTCAAAATAGATTTTTCCAAAACTTCTCCAAATACAAAAACAAGATATTTTAAACTCTTTTAAAGCATAGAGTGTATGGATATGATCCACTACACATAAATGATAAAATATCTATGTTTTTGACAATAAGCACTAAACATGGTTTTGGTTAAAGACATGTATACTTGAATTCCAAAAACAAACCAGTATTTTTAAAAAGAAAACTCTTTTGTATTTTTTCAAAATAAAAATTCTTTTATGAAACTCATCTAAATCAAGAGTGTGTGTGTATATGGTATACTTGAGCAATCCACCAACTATTCTATCCTTTACATTTTAATCTAAAAACAAATCTTAATAAAACAAACCTAGACACAAGTCTTGATCTTGAAGGTCTTCACTTGAAGTCTTCTCATCTTCTTGACTTGGTCCAAACTTGATCCAACGAGCTAGACTCCTCTTAAGTACTTGATGTGGTCTTGATGCATAGCCTCTTGAATCAAACCGTGCTAGCTCTAAAACTTTGACTTTAATCCTTTGTTGAAGCTAAACACCAACTAAGATCTTGATCATAAATCTGAGACTAATTAAACACAAGATCATTAGTATTATAACTACATGAGTTGATCATCATCAAAACTAGAGTGATGGGCCTTTGGGCCAACATCCATTTGGTGTTATGTTTCTGATTTGCTCTGATCTTCAGCTGAACATTTGCCCCAATCCTTAATTTGTTCTAACTAGATCTGGGATCATCCTCAGCTAACCAAATAGATCCAGTTAAATCTGATTTTAACTGGTATTTATTTGTTTAATCCTCTTTCTCTTCATTATTATCTTCTGCAAAATAGATATTTAAGACATGAAAATTAGCAAATTTATTACACGATAATATAGGAGTGTAATGAAAAGAATACAAAATATATGTACGATAACACCCCCACACCTATCTTTTGCTCGTCCTCGTGAAAATCAACAAAACTAAACCAAAGATTATTAGACCACTTTCGCAGGTTACGCGATTGCACTGAGCATGTGCAACAAGCCGTTAAACCTCTAGGTTTCCCCTAGAAGACGAGTTTTGTCTCGTGAGGGTTTTTAGTGGATTGCACCCACAAAATCCATAAAGAAAGAGTAACAAAGAGTTAGTTTTTCGAAAAGCATTTTGAAAGAGAAAATTATTTGAAATATTGTTGTAAGATTTAAGTAATCTATAAGTTATAGGAAAATCAAAATTTTCATTCCTAAACTTAGTCTCTATTCAAAAATTTGTTATCAATCAAAGTAAGGAGTCAAATTGTACTTCTCATCTTGTCTATTACTTTACCCTAAGTCATATGCACCTTTGTGACCGTGAAATTTTGACTAAGGGTTCTTTAACTCTAATGCTTATGCCTTATTTATTTATTATTTTTTTATTTTTTGTGGTATTATTCCTTAGTTCTATTAGCTTTCTAATCTGCCCATGTAACAAGCCTTTAATCGATGACTCCCAAACCAAACGGTCTTAGGGCACAGGGTGAGAAAACACCCCAAGAACTTAAGGACTCGAGCAAACAAGACCACAAAGCTAAGGATTTTATTATATGAACCGCTTTTAGCGTGAATACTTATGCTTTATTAGGCACAAATACCCAGCTTAATCAGAGAATTTTTATATATATATATTTTTTAAACTTATCTAATCATCTTTCGCATAAATACTAAGGCTTGCTTAGGCTAAAGCACCTAGCTAATGAATGATTAGATTTGTTTATCTTTCATAGATATATTTTTTCTTTTTTCATTTTTTTTAAGGCATAAGAATCTTTGTTTTTGAACCCTAAGTGTGTAGTGTATGAAGTGTGCATATTTCATCAAGGTAAAGATCAAGACTAAATTACTTTGACAAATTATCTTCCTAACCCTAAAAATCAACAAATAATCTTATTTTGACCAAGTATAAGAAATCCTAATTATGATTCTCCTATTCCTTAAAATTGACTTAATTTCTTACAAAAATATGTCAAAAATTGTTTCTATTTCAAAAAGTTTTTAAAAGTAAAGAAAATGTTAATAATAATTTTTTCTTTTTTTTATAAAAAGAAAAAAAACTAAGTTATGTTAGACCCTCCCCCACACCTATCTCATACATTGTCCTCAATGTATGAATTAATGCATAGATGCATGAACAAAAAGAAAGGGAAGGAAAATATTACCTTAAGGTGGTGGTTCCGGTGGTGGTCTGATTGGTCCACGAAATGCGACCCAATCGACTTTGCATAGAGTTCAGAGGAACCCACCAGAAATTTCTCTTATATAACCCACTAAAATGATGTATACATGAATGATCTTTATTAAATATTTTACCCCATCTAATTTTCAAATTTCATAATTAATTTCGGAGTCAATTTTGTCAACCGCCTTGTCCCAAAATGGAGTGTGAAAAGATGGAATGATTGACTTGGACTTAGGAAGTACGGGAACTAATACCGACTTAGGAAAGTGACTTAAGTTAAGTAAAGGTTCAGGGGTCGAGATTGGTTCAGGAAGTGGGTCCAAATCAAGAAGTTGAAACTCAAGTCCACATTCATTTTCTCACAATAGAATGTGACTTAATATTGGTGATTCAAGTTCAAGAATGACAGATGTGGGAATCAAAACTGACTCTAAAATATTACTCAAGTCGGGTAACAAAACAGGAGTCAATATTGATTCGAAAATTTGAACTGGATCACAAAATTGAGAATCTAGGTCACATTTCTCATTGAGTTCAATTTCAAAAAAAATGAGAACTTGCCAATTTGTCAATGGGACTTTCAAAAGTATGAAATTGGTCAAGTTCAATATGATGATCATTAAATATGGGCGATTCAATTTCATTATGAATTGGCACAGGATCCAATGTTGACTCGGGAAAAAGATTGAAATCAGGTGAAGACACTAGAGTCATAATTGAATCAGGAAGTAGAATTGAATCACTAAGTTGAGGTTCATGATCATAATCATTCTCAAGCTCAATTTCAGGAAAGGGATAACTTGCCAAACTGTCTATTTCACTTTCAAAATTTGGAGTTTGGGCAAGTTCAAATGATTGTGCTGAAATGGAAACTTGTTTTCCAAAACAACATGACTCTTCGGCTCTAACAGAATGGTTATTGACATCAGAACTAGTCAAATGGTGAGAACGTAGAGTTTGGACCATCATATTTATGTCATGATTACGAGCGTTTTGAGCCTGAGTCATGGATTCAAGCATCTTTTCATAGTTGATTGGTTCATCGTTTTGTGGTGGTTGGTCTTGAAAAGATAAAGTGTTATTTTGGAATTGGTGGTGAAATTGTGAGTCCATCAGATTTTGTAATTGTTGTTTGGACTCACGCATACTCATTTTCAAAATTGATGGTTTTCTATTTTGGACTGCTGGAACTGAGTATGAATCTTGAAATATTGTGGATAAGGTGGATAAGGAGGACAAGTTAGTTGAAAATTGGACTCGGGGGAGGTGAATCCCCATTGACTCTGTGAAGAGTTAAAATTATTCTGGAAACTATGGTTATAAGATTGGGGCATGGGTTATATTGATTCAGATAAGACCAATCCGACACACTAGATTGGTTAAAGTTATGATATGCTGGGTTGGTAATATCCGAAAAAGAGGTTGGTGTGTAATATAGATTACCATTAAAATTGAAAAAATTGTTATTATAAGCCATATCACACAAGAAATGTCAAACACAAAAAAAAAGAAAAGCAAACAAATAAGCAAATAAATAAAAAAATTCTAAACTAAGTTAGGGTAGACCTTTGACCTAGACGACTCCGTCCACGGGAGGTATAATGCAGACTTTGACCACAAGCTAATCAGCCAGGTCAGGGCAAGATTGGTGGGAGTTATTCGCGCAAAAGTGACGGGCCTAATTAAGCCAAACCACCAGCCTTCGGGGTTTCGCCCCTCAATCCCTTTCCTTAGACACTGATTTGATAGAAGTAAAATTCTAACACATTCCCCTTTAGGATAATCTCCTAATTTAGTCCGAGATGTCCCTAGGGCCAACGTCTACTCATTTTTAGTTAGGCTTGGGTTAGTGAGTGAGGAGATTGTTTGTGGGCTAAGGGAGGGTAATGATTTCCCCACCTTATCTTGTTTATAGGACAAGCCCTTAAGATTGATTGTGCAAAGTGTGCAGGATAAAGAAAAGTAACATTCAACAAGCAATAATCACTCAAGAATGTTTTCTAAACTATATGCCATGCATACGTACTTTTTACTCTAGCACTCTTCAACAGTAATGTAAAATGTAAACGAATTAGACACGTGCCTAAATGCAAAGTCTAAACCGTTTTTAGCATTTAACAAACATCATTTTACTGTTGTGGTTAAAAAGGAAGTACAGTGAGACAAACAAGGAAATTAATAGCTACAGATATTAAACTTTACAATTCAGCTAACCTGCCGAAAATACTTGTTAGTAGTTCACTCAGATTGCCACAGGAATGTAGCAAATCTGAGAGTTTCTTGGCTCTGCTTTCTTGAGCAGAGTCCAAGGTCACTTATATGTCCACTGCAGCAAAAGTTCCTTGTTGTTAAATCTGTACACCAAAAACCAAGAAAAAGGTTAACCAAAAATGTAAACTTTAATGAGAATTACTTACCGTCCCTCCCCGGCAACGGCGCCAAAATTTGATTGAGGTTGGACCTGCACACAAAAATACAGAATTTCTGAACTTTTAAATAAAGAGTGCAGGTTGTCAATTCTACCGCGATAGCAAGTGGCTATGCGGGTCGTGATCCACAAGGAGGGACTAGCGATGGAAGCTTTTTAGTAAGTTCTCTTTTAAGCTATAATTAATGGTTAAAATTCTTCTTTTAGTTTTTTAAAAGAAAATGAAAAGGAGTTAAAGTTAAGTTAGGAAGAAAGTAATAGATAGAGAAGGTGGAGAAAATAGAAAATGAACATTTACAAAGAAATTGAAAAAGAGTGATAAAAGAATTGGGTGATTATGGTGTTGGTGATCTACACTAATAGTTACAAAAAAAAAAAAACTAAAACCTAAAAAACATACTTACCTCTTCGGCGCCTGCTTACCTTTTACCCATATCGACGATTTACCTTTACTTGAAGGCGAGCGAAGCATGGCAGATAAGATCTTCCCCATTCCCGATTTACACTATAAAATGAAGGGGCGAGCTATACTACCATAGAAATGGATATCCATCACCATAAGCCATCAACGACACTTGCAAGGACAAGGCAACTTCGAGGCTATCGATTTCATTTGGACCCATAAACACAAAAGAGGGAAGCGAACAAAAACAAGAATAGAAAGAAAAGAAAAGGAAACCTCGATTCGATTCAAATAACAATGGAAGAAAAGATCACTTACACGGTGTCACCTTCAGTACAAGCTTGCTCTCATTCCTTCATGAAACTCTCCTCTCCTCTCAGTTACATAAATAAAACGAAAATTAAATAGAAGAAAACTAAAAATCTAAGTTACAAACTACAATTAGCCTAAGTTCTGCTCTCTGCTTGGTCATTTTTTTTTGCCTTTGAGATTGCAGGTATTTATAGAAGAAATGTAGAGGTTAGAGGAGTATGAAGATAGGGAAAGTTGGCTATTTCTGAATTTGTATCCTCCCTTTATCTCCAAACTTGATTTGATGTGGATATTCAGTTCTGATCTGCATTTGTTGGCGTGTTGATTGCTGAATATCACTTATCAAATGATGGAATTAGAAATAGTGATCAACATATGAGTTGTAGCCCTGTAAGTCTGCTTTCTATGGAATCATCAGATTTGAGATTTGGTAGCAAAAGTTATGATTCAAATACTAAAATATATCCAGTCAGAATCTGAGTCAAACTTGCTTCATCTCATCCGTTGATCTTCTCTCTATCCATTTATCTCTCTGTATTTGATATTATCCTTGATTGATCTTTAGCTAACCAAAATAGATTTATGGAAATCTGAATTTTACCGGTTTTCATTTGGTGTTATCTTTCTGATTTGCTCTGATCTTCAGCTGAACATTTGCCCCAATCCTTGATTTGTTCTAACTAGATCTGGGATCATCCTCAGCTAACCAAATAGATCCAGTTAAATCTGATTTTAACTGGTATTTATTTGGTTTAATCCTCTTTCTCTTCATTATTATCTTCTGCAAAATAGATATTTAAGACAAGAAAATTAGCAGATTTATTACACGATAAATGTAGGAGTGTAATGAAAAGAATACAAAATATATGTACGATTACAGACCCAGGCGAGACACAATAGCCAACGACATCGGAAAACGCGCAGGGGTTGGAATATGTCATTCCACCAATCAAATGAGAATAATATTTCGTAGTAGAGGCAGTCTACTCGAGTGAAGCTTATCGCCTAGCGAATCCAAACGGTGACACGCTCCTGATGCCAATTGACGAAAAGTGCTATCCATGATCATGTTAACATTACACCTCTGATCATCAAGTCAGGCTCGTCTGATTGTTTCATCTCCTCAAGGAGTCCCTTTCCACAGGTGGAATCAATTTCAACCATCTCTACATTCTTACTTTGGCAAATCAATTCGATTTCACAATAATCTCGAATGAGCCGAATTCATCAAAAAAGGTTCGTGATGCATCCTTGCAGGACCTTTCTAATGTTTTGTATGTGATGAGCATCAACGTTCGACTTCATGTTCAGATTCGATAATCAACTGTGAAAAGTCTTATTATAACAAACAAAAGTGAAACTCCATGAGGAATCTCAACTTACTCGATGTATTCTCTGTGAAGTTTGTACTCCATATCTAGGCAAGAAGATCAGCTGAGAATCAGAGTCTTGATGAACAAAAGGTGACTCTCCACGAGAAATGTCGATCTACCTGACAAATTTCCCATGAAGTTTAGACTTAACTCTTTAATCTCCAGTGAGATTTTAGAGGTTACCAGTGGAATACAGAAATGTTCACTTTATGTGACACGATCTAAAGCCATCAGTGAATAAGGTTAGAGAAAAACATTGGCTTCTAAGCCCAATATAAAATCCTCACAACTCATCATGCTGAGGGAATAGCATGGCTAGCCCAACTCAAACGGTAGTTGATAAAGGGATACTAAATCCGTTGACAGCTGAGGATTTGCTAAAAATTCTAAGGGACCTGATCCCACTTTTTCCACCAAAATCCCCTACCAATTCTCGTCCATGGAATGGTAGGACCATAAAAGGCTGTATTCATTTTTCAATAACAGATCACAACTGTCATGCTTAAAGCTCACACCTCTGACAGTAAAACTTTTTCCTGACGGATCTTGCTAATATCCTTAGCAGATCAAACTCCACTTGTCATTCTCTTCAATATAATGATAGGTCCACTCAAGTTGCCGTTATGTTCAAACACCTCTAATAGTAAATGAATTCCTATCAAGTAAACATCAAACCTCTGACAGATTGCTTTACAAATCCCCAAGTGGAGAAGCTGTCACGATCACTTCTGACAAAATCTCCTTTCAAATTTCCCAGCAAGGGATTTGATTGTTACGTTGATGATTACCTCCGACAACTTTTTAGGAAATAATCTCTTACCTACCGAATCCCCACAGAGTTCTTTTTGTCACGTTAATGATTACCTCTGACATATAATCTCTTATGGAATTCATTTTTTAACTCCCCAGCGAGTTTCTGGTAGAATCCCCTCAAAGTCTATTATTTCCCTTTCAAATCCCCAATGGACTCTCTTGGTTGTCACGTTAACAATACACCTCTGACAATTTCTTTCAAATTGCATTCGAAGGCAGTACTAATTTTCCCACGGAATTTATGATCAAATCCTATTTCCTCCAGTGGAATTATTTCTTTTACCGTCATGTCCAGCTTGTCACCTCTGAACGGTAAAAATTCCGAGCTTGGTGGCTTCTCAATCGGTTATGTCCATGATACCTCTGAACTGACAGATAACCAAGTCCCATCTTTCGGTCCAGTAGGGCTATACCTTTGCCGTTATGTCCAGTTCACCACCTCTGAACGACAGGGTTCGGAGTCTAGCAACATCCAATCGTTATGTTCATATTCCCTCTAAACTGACGGATACCTATATCTCTCTCTTTTATGGTACTCTAACTGTTATGTTCAGTTCACCACCTCTGAATATATGAGTTCATAACTTTGTTCTCCTTTCCTCCGTCAAGGCTGGGAGTTCTTACTGTCATGTTAATACGACTACCTCTGAACAACGAATTGTGAGCCTGATGTCTCTTAGTTGGTAATGTCCATATTACCTCTGAACCGACGGGTGCCCAGGTCTAATTCACCCTTGCAGTCCCTAGTGGACTAGCTGCTGAGTTAATGCGAATACCTCTGGCAGCGGATTCAGAGCTTAGTGTGTCTTAGTCTATCATGTCCAGTTTATCACCTCTGAATAGACGGGTCCCTAAAATCAGATTCACCTCCATTTTGTCATCATGTCAATGTTATCACCTCTGAATGATAAAATTTCGAGCTTGGTGGCTTCTCAATCGGTTATGTCCATGTTAACTCTAAACCGACAGATAGCCGAGTCTCCCCTTTTTGTTTAATGTTATGTCCAGTTTGTCACCTCTGAACAGTAAATACGCTGAGTTTTGATAATTTCTAATCGGTTATGTCCAATACGTCACCTCCGATGAATATCCAATCTCACCTTTCTTTGTCGTTATGTCCAGTTCATCACCTCTGAACGACAAGGCTTCGTGTCTAGTAATTCCTAATCAGTTATGTCCAGTTTGTCACCTCTGAACTGACGGATATCCAGATCTAACTTTCCAGTCCGGTAGGGACTCTTCTAGCTGTTATGTCAAGTTTATCACCTCTGAACAGCGAACCCTTTTTTTCTAGCGATTCCGGACCTATTATGTCCACATTACCTCTGAACAGACGGATTCCTAGATCTGCTCCCCTTTGTCCCCAGTTGAGTTCTCATACTCAAACTGATTTTATCATGTTCCTAACCTCTGAATAATTTTCAGTCAAAGTTCTAATTTCTTTGGGAAATTCTACTTAGTGAATGCTCTTTTTTTTAAACATCGGAGGCAATTCAAAGTATTTCGAAATCCGAACCATCCCATTGCGGATTTACGAAAACTTTGAAGGGGGTTTTGTTGATACTCAAAAAAGACAAAATCTCAGACAGCTTTTTAACCGGTCTGAACGATGTCTAACTTGTCGACATTTACAAAAGATAAGTCGCAGACAAACTGACGACCAGTTTCTACCCATCCCCGAGGGACAAATCAGCGCTCTACTGATCCAGTGAAGCAGACAGTAAGCTAAGATTGTCTTTGAAGAGATCTAAGTAGGCCTAAGATGCTAAGTTAGTTCAACACTTATCATCGCATGAGCTCAAGGGGATAGCCTCACCTGAGAGGCTAAGTTTGTCTAGATTCGCCTTGAAGTTCTCTACAGAGAGCTAACTTACAGCTTTGCCTGAAGCTAATTCTAGCTTCGCCTGAAACTAATTCTAGTTTCGCCAGAAGCTTTCTTGATAGTTTCGCATGAAGCTCTTCATAGCTCCACAGAAAGCTAACTTACAGCTTCGCCTAAAGCTAATCTAGCTTCGCCGGAAGCTTTCTTAATAGCTTCTCATGAAGCTCTTCACAGCTCCACAGAGAGCTAACTTACAGCTTTGCCTGATGCTAATTCTAGCTTCGTCAGAAGATTTCTTGATTGCTTCGCACGAAGCTTTTCATAGCTCCACAGAGAGCCAACTGACATCTTCTCCTGAAGCTAATTATAGCTTCGTCGGAAGCTTTCTTAATAACTTCGCCTGAGGCTTGTTCCGCATGAGGAAAGTAACCGCCCCACTAAGTTAGTAAGGGGAATTAATGGGTAGTTACACCCATGATCCCTTATTAAGAGGAGCCAATTAAGGGAGTTAATGGGTAGTTACATCCATGATCCCTCATTAAGAGGAGCCAATTAAGGAGATCATAACTCCCTATTGAGCCTGTAAATAGCCCACTAGTAGGCTAGGCCAGGGTCTTGAAGAAATTCAAGTCCAAGAGGCTTTTTGAAGAGCATAAGCTTCTTTGGCAGCTTCAAAGCTTAAGCTAACAAGAGATCTACTCTCTCGATTTCAAGAATTCAGAGAATCACTTCTCTAATCCTACAAGGAACAATTCAGGGTGTTAATACCCTAAGATCTCCCTCCTTCTCAAGGAATCTTTGAAACCAGACGAGAAGGAATTCTCAAGCAGTAGCATTCGAAGATCGATCGATCGCATCGTCAACGGGATAAAGTGGTCGCGCGCTGATCAGACTCTCACCAGCACACTTCCTCAGAAATCACAGAGGAGATCTGTGACGCCCCGATCTGGCGGGTATGGAGACGTCACTGCAACGTATATACGCAGGTCAGAAATACCCTTACGTATATACGCTAAGCATTAGTACAGGTAAGAATCAGAGTGCGGAAGCACTGTGGTAATATACATTCCAACAGAAAAGTACAAGTACATGGTTATCACTGAGAGTGATACAATATTACATCACTAGAAAATACAAAAATACATCATATGAAGAGATATACAAAAGCTGAGAGGTGCTCACGAGCAGTAAGAGGGGTCTCGAGAACCAAACAGGAGAGGAACTGGGAGGAAGAGCTGCGGCGATAATCCAAGCTTCTGCTGCGCTCCGATCATCACGGAAGGAACCGCTGCGCACTCTGATCAGCTACAGCAAAGCCACCAAGGTCTGGTCTCTAGGATCTGGACATGAGAATCTAAGGTTGTCAGACGCAACCCTGCGAGTACATATAATAAAGCCAAATGACGTGCATAACAGGTATACGTGTACATGATCAAGTGATGTGGTCCAAGTATGCAGGTACAAGTAATAATAAATAACATAAGGGAAATTAAAGGAACGATAGTAGATCATATATATCGATGAATCTGAAACTGAAAACATGCATAGAAGGTAGTATGAAGAGCATAGGTACATATAACATGCGGTAAATAAGTTAAACATGCGATACATACAAGTATGGACAAAACAAGTTGTACAATCTCAGATTATGGATTCATGGGACAGATACATCAAGGGGATAATCCAAATAAGAAAACTCTCATCTATATACCATATCTCATGTCGCCATCGTCTAAGTTTATACATCTTGAGTTGCCCTAAGAGTAACATAACAATATTGTATCATCATGTGTCATAAAGCAAGGTGTCAACTCAGGGTACAACACTATAACTGGAATATAAAAGTGTTGCATTTTAATTATTCAATAATAATAATCAGTACCGTTTGATATTTCAGTCGCCTCCCTACCAGCGCCTCACATCACCGATAGTCCATACTAGAGTTTGCACTATATAGAACTTACCCGGGTCTGATATGTGAGTACCAGGACCCGAACAAAGGAGAGACCAAATATCACACGTTCCTAATTATTACTGTTTGGTTATTATGTTCTTATGTTATTCTTGTCCCTTTCCCACCGGTGTCCCACAACACCGACAGTTCACGCTGGAGCCCTCACTTACAGTAGAACTCATCCGAATTCTGAGATGCAAGTATCATTATTCGAATAGGGGAGAGACCAAATAACATATGCTCCAGGCGTTATCATTATACAGGTATGTGTGGATGTTAATATGCACTGAGAATGTTTATCACGCTAACATCAGGCGGCACAGACAGGAGGAAGGAAGTAGCCCTACAGATTCAAGAGGTGGCCCCCACCATGTGTGTGGTGTGACACTTTGCTCCACGTGGCACTTTGCTCTGAGGGTTGATACAGGAGGTAGCCCCACAGATTAAAGAGGTGGCCCCACCACGTGTGTGGTGTGGCACTTTGCTCTATGTGGGGAATGGATTCTAGAGGTGGCCCCCACGGATTCAAGAGGTGGCCCCCACCACGTGTGTGGTATGGCATTTTGCTCCGTGTGGCACTTAGTTCCATTCAGGAACCGCCGGACGCTAGCACGATCGTGGGATACATCCTCGTCATCCCGACACTAGACATGCTCTGTCAGACGCCGGTCTGACTGTGCTATTAACAAGAGTAACAGTGCAGGAGACAGAAGTACAGGGGATTCAGGAGTTCAGGAGTACAGGATTTCAGGAGTACCAGATGTCTGGTAACATAATAATCATGAATATGCCAGGTAATACATGTGTCAGGTGTCAGGTGTTAAGTATAACATGTCAGATACCGGTGTTATATATCATGTGTCAAGTATAGCATGGCAAGTACCGGTGTCTGATATCAAGTGTCAAGTATAGCATGGCAAGTACTAGTGTCGGGTATCATGTGTCAAATATAGCATGGCAAGTACCGGTGTCAGGTATCATATGTCAAATATAGCATGGCAAGTACCGGTGTCGGGTATCATATATCAAATATAGCAGAGTATCATATGTCAAATATAACATGGCAAGTACCGGTGTCAGGAATCATAGGTCAAATATAGCATGGCAAGTACCGGTGTCAGGTATCATATGTCAAATATAGCATGGCAAGTATCGTGTCAGATATCATGTAATAGTATAGCATGGCAAGTACCGGTGTCGGGTATCATGTGTCAAATATAGCATGGCAAGTACCGGTGTCGGGTATCATATGTCAAACATAGCATGGCAAGTACCAGTGTCAGGAATCATAGGTCAAATATAGCATGGCAAGTACCGGTGTCAGGTATCATATGTCAAATATAGCATGGCAAGCATCGATGTCAGGAATCATAGGTCAAATATAGCATGGCAAGTACCGGTGTCAGGTATCAAATAATAAGTATAGCATGGCAAGTAACAGTGTCAGATATCAAGTGTTATGCAAGGCATGGCAAGTATCAGGTGTATACATGTTAGGGTCAGGTAACTAATATGTCGGTGAGAGTTACAATAAATATCAGGTATCAACCGGTCACATAACAAGGTACAGGAGAACGGTATAAACAGTTCAAACTCTTCACAATCATTTTTATAATAACAATAAATTTATCTTTTAATTAGCTAGGCGAAGCTGAGTAAAGCGGGAGCAGATCTAGACATACCTGGTATAATACCGGTTTGACAAGGATAATAAAGGCCGGCAGCTATTTATAAAACATAATAATTATTTATATAACATATACTAACTTGTATAAAGAGACATCATATATTAAAAGCAAGATAATAATTATTAAACATGAAATGAAGGTAATAAAGTAAGAAATGTACTCGCCTAATAACGGATGAAATACCGGGTTAAAATCCGAGAAGTCCGCGAACTCATGCGAGCAAGCCACTAGCCCATAAATATATTAAAATACATAAATATAAATATATATATAAATATTAGAGAGGGAATGAGAGAGGAGAGAGAGAGGAGAGAGAGAGTTATAGGAAGGAGAGAGAGAAAGAAAATATGTTATTTTTAGAAATAAATTTGGAATTAAAAAGGGAGGGGTATTGAGTGTAATTATAGGGAAGTAATTTGAGGGAGAGGTGGAGGATATTTTAGGGATGTGAGAAAAAGTGGTATATTTGGAAAGAATAAAAGAAAGAAAGAAGGAAAGAAAAAAGAAAGAAGAAGAAAGAAAATGGAGATGGGGTTGCCCACCGTCAGCGGCGGCGCCGCCGTCGGGGAGTTTGCGCGCGCGCGCCTAGCCCGGGGAAGGAGGGAGGTGGTGGTGTGATGGTTGTTTGGTTGGTTGTTTGGTGGAGGAGTTGGTGGTGGTAGTTGATGGTGGTGGTGGTTATGGAGGTTGTGGTGGTTGTTGGAGGTGGTGGAGAGTTAGAGGAGGAGGAGGAGGTGATGATTGAGGGGTTGGAAGTGGAGGCGGAGGTGGTTTGGTGGTGAGTTTTGAAGAAGAAGAGGAGGCAGTGGGAATGGGTTTGGTTGAAATTGAAGGTGGAGTGGTGGTGGAATGAAAAGGAGGTGGTGGAGTGGAGAGGGGTGTGGGGGAAGTGGCCGGCGGCTATAGGGGGGCAGCGACTATGGTGAAGGTGGAGGCGGCGGCCATGGAGAGGAGTGGGTGATGGTTGAAGGAGTTGAAGTTTGGAATTGAAATGGAAATGAAAATGAGAAGGAAGGAGAAGTGTTGAATTTAATGGGGAGGAGAAGAAAAAGGAAATGATGAAATGGGGGAGAGGGGCTACTGCAGGGCTGCTGCAGGCGGCTACGGCTGTGACAGGGGAGCAGGCGGCGGGAGCAGGTAGGGGGAAAGTCAAAGGGGAAGAAAAGAAAAAGAAAGAAAAGGAAAGAAAATTAAAGAAAAGGGAAAAATTTAAGGAAAAAGAAAAAAAAATAGTAAAAAAATTATTATTAAATAATTAATTTATTAAAATATCTGGGAGTATAAAGTAAGGGAGTAGAGATGGAAAAAGTAAGAAAAGATAAGGTCGGTAAATAATATTATTATTTTAATAGGGCGAAAATTTGACTGTTTCAGAAATGTTCCGAAAAATTCTTAAAAATAGCAAATATAATTCTAAGATGCCTCATGAAATTGAATTCGAGAAATTCGATGTAGTTTTCAAATTAAAAATCCTGAAATCTTTTGGCGATACTGGCCGACACTAGAATCGTTCAAATTTTGATAAATTTAGAAAAATTTCAAAAAATATTTTAGCTAGAAAATAAAATTTTAAGAAGTAACGTGAAAGCCATTTTTGAAAATTCAATCCCATTTGAAAACTAAAAATCTGGGAATCGATCAGCAATGCGACCGACACCGGTTTTGGAGATTTTGCAGAAAAATTCTGAAAAATTCTAGAAAATCATTAAAATCTAAAATATTGGAAAACAGTGTCTGAAACTAAAACTGGTTAAATTGGACTAACAGAAAGGTCAAATCGAGCTACAGGCTGGTATCAGGTTCCCGGTCCGGGTCAGGGCTTACTCTAGGTCTGAGAACTCAGATCCGATAAACAAAAAGATAAGTAATCACAACCCAAAAGCAAATACTGAAAAAAATTGAACAATACGGTCGAAAAAGTCGGGACACGTATCTGGATACGTATCCCGGGAACGGGGTGCTACAAGATCTGCTTGTAATTTTCTTTTTCTTTCTTTAAAAAATTACTTATAATTTTGCTCCTCGATTCTTTTTTTTGTAAGTTTTCCCCCGAATCAATTTTCAATGGAAAACAAAAGTGTCATCCTCACTTAGTTGAAGTGACGCAGTTTTCGAAGTGGAGACATAGAGTTCTCTTAGCTGAAGAGACGCGACTCTGTTAACCGCGAGATTCATGTTCTGGGTGCGTTGCCATGTATCTGGTAGAGCTTGAAGAGACAATGTTCTCTTAAAACACGAGGTCCGTATTCTGGAAGCATTGCCACGCGTCTGGCGATGATCGGCCTTGAGATAAGGGCTGCGTATCTTGGCCGATTATTGTATCTATAAAATGACATCAGTCTTTCAAGAGTCACCATTAGACTCTTTTCTTCTCCGTTGAATTTTGCGTCAAGAATTTTAAGAACTTAAGAAAAGCTCCGAGTCTTTTCTTTCTTTTCTCATCTTCTCCACAGAATTCACTATCAAAATGACCCCAAAGACCAAGTATGTGGCTTCATCCTCGAGCGTTGTCACTCTAGAGATTCAAATGGGAGGTTCCTCTACGCAGGAGGCCCCCATTTCAGGTAATAAAACCATTCGAATCGATTTTCATCATTAAGAAACTTGAAGAGTTATCTTAACACTTAAGCTTCTTCTGGATTGAACCGCTAACGCGAGGCTTACGCCCGTATTTGATTTTCAGATGCGACTCTTGCACTGGTAGGCAAGATACGAGTTTGATGACTTCCGCGTCTTCGCTTCATCAGCTTGAGTCTATGTCTGCTTATTGAACGCGGGCTTCATTAAGCTTTGCGTTTGATCCCAATACTTAGAGAATTTTTCTAAGTGGGAAAGTTCAGACGCGGACTTCATGTGAACCTCACGTCTCTGAGATTTGATGCGGGTTTTGCTGAGTCTCGCGTCTAATTCTAACACTTAGAGAAATTTCTAAGTTGTGAAGTTTCAAACGCAGGCTTCATGTGAGCCTCGCATCTTTGAGTTTAGACGCGGGTTACACTGAGCTCTGTGTCTTAGTCATTAGACGCGGTTCTGAGGTGAACCTTGCACCTGAGCTTCAACATTTAGACAATTTTCAGGTTGCTGACTATTGTGTTGTCCTTTTTGCAGTACGATACTCCTCGAATCTTTTGTCCAAAAAAGTGTCACTTTGGATATGTAGGTGGAGCCAATCCTAACCTTACGTTCGTGCTCCAAGAGGCAGCTCCAGTGTTTGCTCTGAAATTAAGGGAGCGTCGAGATAGGCTCAATAACCCTAGTATGCTGACCTTTCGGGAGATCATGACCAATGGGCGGTTTGAGTCTGACACCCGTATCGCACTGAGAAAAACTGACTTCTTTTTCGACGATGCCATTACTGAAGATGACAGGATCTTGTATGACGGAGACTACAAATGGTTCAGCCAAATCGGGACAGGAGATTCTTCTTCCCAACATGGAGAGGATGTACCCCCTGGCATGTTGGTACGCCACGCAATGGAGTGGGACCTCTCCAAGTCTATCTCCGGCGTGTCCCTTGACAAATTGGGCACGAATGAAGTTTACACTGCCGGTCACGGGAGAGATGTATTTGGGCTACATTCCAGACTGGTCAGGGCTGAGTACCTGACAGAGGAGACCCCTCAATTTGCCGCCACCTTCATCAATCAATTCCTGAAGGTGAGGGGTGACTTTCCCACCGACTTCCGTCTGCTCGGGTGGGTCCACTCTTCAGACAAGTTATGGTGGGGCAAGATGGTGGGCTTTGTTCTCACAGAGCTCGAGGATTTGTTGAAGCATGAGGGATTGTACCAGGCTATTAGGGCCATTCAATATGGAATCCCGCGGAGCTCCCACCGCATTTATAGTGTCTTGGAGCGTTACAATCTCCTATCAGACACGTTCTTCACCCCTGTTGGAAAGATGGGGCTCGCTCTCCATGAGTTGTACAAGGTTTCAGGGCTAGTGATTGGAGATGCTCCGTATGAAGAGTATGTCCCGACTATCGAGGAGCTTCACTTACTGAAGAAGGAGGATCCTCAAGTGTACGAGACTTACTGGGAAGTGTTATGTCACTTTCATATCTGTGGGCAAACGACTAACTGGAGGAATAAGGCGTTAAGCAGATGTCCTGAGCGAGCTATTTTTTCAATGACATAAATGATAAGTCTAACCCAGTGACCCATCTGGCTCCTAGCACTGATGAAGATATTGTCGAGAAGATCAGTGTCTCCACAAGCTCATACACGACGGAATCTAACGAGGATACTTTCAAGCTTGACATAGTTTTTGAAAGTTTTCACCATCAGGCTAGGATACCGATATCTGACCAGGCTCTATTAGCGGGCTTCCTTGTGTTGTGGCTGAAGCGTTGCATGGTACCAACGCTGCCGCACAAAGTGATTGTCGCTGATGTGGTGTACTGTTGGTAGCCAGCATCCAGAGTGGCTTGCGGGCATTGACAAAAACCATGTGTCAAGTGGAGGCTGTTGTAGACTTCCAGGGCAGGCAAGTTGTGGCGCCCCGATCCGGTGGGTACGGGGACGCCACTGCGACGTACATACGCGGGCGATGGTACCATCAACTATGTATGCTAAGCATCAATACAACACAATACAGGGATCAGAGTGCGAAATTACGTGGTGTTATACATTCCAATACAAAATAGTACAAGTACTTAGTCATCACAGATTGTGACATAATATTACATAAATATTACATCACCAGGTAGTACAAAAGTAGACTGAACATGGTACAAAAGATAAAGACTCACGAGCTGGAGAGGGAATCTCACGAGCAGGGAAGACGGGATGGAACTACGGCTGATCTGTCTGCTCCTCGAAGTAGGCCTGGTCCTCAGCTGAAGGGTCCACCTCGGTCTAACCTGCTAAATCAGAACATACAAATCCAGGGTTGTTAGCGGGCAACCCAGCGAGTGCAAAAAGAAGCTAAGTGGCAAGTAAGCAATAATAAGTGTAGCAGGTCAAAATATCGTGTAATCAAATCAGCAAGCATGGAATAACAACAATGAATAGTAAATAAGGAATGACAATAAAATACATGAAATTAAATTATCAAGTTATTATTAAGACTCGTTCAATTTGTATGTTTCAGTATATGGCCGGTGCCATATACCTTCGCATACAAGTCGATCGAGGTTGGTTATTGGAAATTGATGGGAAAAGACGAACCATTTTTAGAATGGGTCCCGTGCATGCCCGGTACAACGGTCCAGGAGTATCCGGTACTGAGCCGGAACGTACCGCTAAGCACCGGGACTTACTATATGCCCGAAGGTCTTAATATACGCCCGAACAGGAATAGAGTGTCACTGTTTCCCACAGGGATATAACCAGGGGATTATAGCACACCCGGCAGGCAGGCAAGGGGTAGGGGTACCAGTACACCCCTCGGAAACGCCTGGTGGCCTCCAGGTCGAATTCAACAGGAATAGTTGTACAACATATGTATGGCCACCATAAACACAGAAGCTATATCGATACCCATCAATTTCCCCCTTCCCGGTGTAAGTTGTTTAAATATAACAGAGTGTCAAATAATAAAGTCCACAAGGTATTCACAAAAGTCCAATATCCATGGTTATCCTATTACGGAGGTCAACAGGAGTATAATATCAAGAGTAATGTCAGGAGCCTCCTTATTTCAGGGGTTCAAGTATACAGGAGTTCAGGAGTACAGGAGTACCAAATATCTAGTAATAATATAATAATCATGCCAAGTCCCCATAAAGTGATAGTCATGAATATGTCATATAATACAGGTATCAAGAGTGGTAGTGTCCGATCAAGAGTCACGATGTCAAGTCAATATACTTGTAGCACATGAAAGCATAGCAAGTAAGGGTTAGCATGTGTCATATACCGGGGGTCAGGATCAGGTGACAAGTATGACATATATCAAGTACTGGTGTCTAATATCAGGTGCCGTGGATCAGGTATCAAATATAACATATCAAGTGTCGCTGTCAGATATCAAGTGCCATGGATCAAGTATCAAATATAATATATCAAGTGTCGGTGTCATAAATCATGCATCAAGTATAACATGTCAAGTGTCGGGTAAATACCGAATACAACATCAATTATTAACTCGCATAGCATGGTATCATGTGCTAAAACTATAATAGCAAGTGCTAGACATGTTAAAATATCCACATATCAATATCATGCTATAAATACAAGAGCGTTTATTTTTAGTGTATTAAAAAGCACTTGCCTGAAACCGGGATGAAATACCGGTTAAAAATCTGAGAAACCCGCGAACCGTACGAGCAATCCACTAGCCCATAGTTATATATTAAAATATATAAATATAGATATATATATATATATATATATATATATATATTAGAGAGGGAATGAGATGGGAGAGAGAGAGGAGAGAGAAAGTTGTAGGAAAGAGAGAGAGAGAAAATAGGGTGTTTTTAGAAAAGGAATAGGAATTAAAAAGGGGAGGGGTATTGTTGTAAATATGAGGAAGTAAATTGGGAATGAGGGGATGGGTATTTTAAGAATGTGGGAAAAGTGCTATTATTTAGGGAAAAGAAATGAAAAGAAAGAAAGAAAGGATTAAAGAAGGAAGGAAGGAAGGAAGAAAGAAAGAAATAAGGAAGGAAGTGGAATGGAGGGGAGGGGGTGGCTGGCCGGCTGGCCACCACCGGCGGCCCTGGGGCGGCGGCGGCGGCGGCGGTGGGGTGGTGAGGGCGGCGCTGGCCCGGGGAGGAGTGGGAGGAGGGGTTGGGTTTTGGTTGTTTGGTTTGGTGGAGTGGGTGGTGGTGGTAGTTGGTGGTGGTGGTGGTTATGGTGGTTGTGGTGGTTGTTGGAGGTGGTGGGGAGTTAGAGGAGGAGGAGGTGATGATGGGGTGGTGGGAGTGGAGAATTTGATGGAGGTGGAGATGAATTTTGGAGGAGGAATGGAGGTGGTGGTGGTGGGTTTTGATGAAATTGGAGGTGGAGAATGGTTGGTGGAGGTTGAAGGAGGTGGGGGAGGTGGTTGGCCGGCCTAGGGGTGGGGCGGCGGCGGCGGCGGTGATGGAGGAGGCAACGGTGGTGAAGATGAAATGGGTTGTTTTTGGTTGAAGATGATGGAATTGATTTTGGATTTTGAAATGAAAAGGAAAATGGAGGTTTAAATAGAAAAGGAGAAGGAAAAGAAATGATGAATTTTTGGGGGGGAGAAGAGAGGGCTGCAGCAGCAGCCCTGTTGCTGCAGGCGGCGGGCGGCTGGGAGCAGGTGGCAGGGGAGGAAGTCAATGGGGGGAGAAAGAAAAGAAAGAAAAAGAAAGAAATTTAAAGAAAAAAATAAGAGAAAAGAAAATAAAGTAGTATAAAAAATTTTATTATTAAATAATTTATTTCTTAAAATTTTTGGAAGTACAAAGTAGGGAGTAGTGAAGGAAAAGTAAGAAAAGAAATCGTCGGTAAAAAATATTATTATTTAAATGGGGCGAAAATTCGACCGTCTCAGAAACATTCCGAAAAATTCTCAAAAATAAAAAATATTATTTTAAAATGTTCGATGAAATCGAATTTGAGAAATTCAATGTAGTTTCTAAATTAAAAATCTTAGATTCTTCCAGCGATACCGGCCTACATCAGAATCGGTGAAATTTTGATAAATTTAGAAAAATCTCAAAAATATATTTAGATGGAAAATGAAATTTTAAGAAGTAATATGAAAGCCATTTTTGAAAATTCAATCCCGTTTGAAAACTAAAAATCCGGGAATCAGTCAGCGATGCCAACGGACACCGATTTTGGAGATTTTGCAGAAAAATTTCAAAAAATTCTACAAAATCATGAAAAATATAAAATATTAGAAAATAGTATCTGAAACTAAAATCAGTCAAATCGGACTACCAGAAAGGTCAAATCGGGCTGCAGGCTAGTATCGGGTTCCCGGTCCGGTGCAGGCTTACTCTAGATCTGAGACTCCAGATCTGATACACAATAATATAAGTAATCACAATCCAAAATCAAATACTGGAAGTAAATTGAACAATACGATCGAAAAAATTTGGTAAACGTATCAGAGTACTTATCCCGGGAACGGGGTGCTACACAAGTGGTGGACTCGGAGGGGAGGTCGGAAGTGAGGACTCCTAATCCCAGAGTTGAGCTTCCCTACACGTACCAGTTGGCCTGGTACGTCATGCCTTGCCTGTCGCTGATGATAACGGTGTCTCCCTCGGAGGGCTTTGTCCCTTTTGTGCAGAAGTTGGAGAGTTCGAGCTGGTCGCAGTATTATATGTACTATGTTCGGAAAGCTATTTTGAGCAGCTCGAACTATCAGCTTGACCGATACTTCCCCGATGCTTCCCCAATATCTCTGGTGCATCATACGGGGACAAATTTGCTGAACTTGCAGGCCCGAACGAGTTCACGCGGCAGCCATCTGGAGTTTTCGGGTGGCTCAACAACATCCGGCCTGGATACTTGGTTTTTTAGCAAGGTGATTCATGCATGATCGAGCCTTACATGCCCATCCATTTTGCTAGGCAGTTCGGTTACAATCAATTATATGTTGGCAACCCCAACACTAGCCTTCGTTTTAGCGGCAACCTATTTGAAGGCGTCCGGGCGTGGTATTATAGTGTAGCCAAGGGGACAGGGGCCATCTTCGGCCTACCTCACAGGACGCCCAATTGCTATATAAGCCTCAGCTTCTGCGCATGATACTTCGTTGTCAGTAAGGTACCCGACTTTGGAATGGATACTTCTTGTATCAAGAGTATTAAGGAATCATATAAAGTCAAGTCGGGTTCTAAGAGCCGCATGCGGGGGATGAGCGAGTACCAGGAGGCCGAGGGGATGCTGAAAAGGAAGCCAGGAAAGAGACTGGCAGAACAGAGGCAGCTTCAGGATCGGGGGTTGGAGTAGGGGCTGCAGAGGAACACCCCATTCAGAGGACTCGACACGCTGTACCTAAGCGTCCTCAAGCCTCTGTCTCCTAAGGTGAGCCTAGCCCGAAGAAGGCAAGAAAAGGATCTGAGGCTACAGTTTCAGCCCAGATGCCTGAATAGTTCCTCCTGGTACTGAGGAGCAGGAGGAGGAGGAAGAAGAAGAGGAGGTAGTTCCGGCTCTTCATCCCCTAGGTTTGCGCAGTAGGGGCCCTACAGTCTTGGCGAAGGGAGAGCCTGCAGGCCAATCCACCGTGGCCGAAGATGCGGTGGTTGCGGAATGGTCTGAAGAAGTGACGGACGGAGAGGGCCGAAGTTGAAATTCTATCTTAACCGGGATTTCAATTCGGCCGGCAGCTTCTTCAGCCCAAGAAAGAAGGATAGAGGCACAACAACCGAGGTCTCTCAGTGTCTTGATGCCTACTTCCCGGGTTGTGGAGCCCAGCCCTACCATCGAGGTGCTCAGTGGCAAAGCCCTAGTCATTGAGGCCTCCTTGGTTCATGTGTCACCTTCGTCATCTGAAGAACACAGCTACTATTTGGGAGACGAAGTTGACTTCGTCAATGAACCCGCTCTTCCTGATGCCAGCAAGTTTTCGCATATTTCAGAGGAAGAGATACAGGTGTATGTTCCTGCAATGGTTCCGCCATCAGGAGAGGTCACCACTATCGAGGGTATTTCTTCTATCCCTCTTAATTATTTTCCCATTGAGTTCGGCAAATGTTTTAATACTTCATTTGAATTTCTTCTATAGGAGTGGCTACCAGTGTTGAGGCTGCGACCTCCTCCCATATTGAGAAATTATCAAGGAGCTGGCCCAGACGGAGAGCCTTGAAGTTTCTGCTACTGGGATGATCCTTGAGGGTATAACGACCGTAACCAGGGAACCCTTATCCCAGAGCAGCCTGCCAAAGGATCTACCTTCTTTGGATCCTCAGCTTGGTAAGAGAACAAGGATTCTCCATATTCTCATCATTATTGCTAACATCAATATTATGATCGAAGAGAGTACCATGCTGGCTTAAGTGGAGAAGCCCTTGGTAAGCACTGGCACAGATGACAGCGCACTTCAAACTTCAACATCTAAACCAAGTACTGCAAAGTTTGTCTCTGTGGCTGTTGCTTCAGAGGCTACCACGGCGACAGTCCTGGAGGTGCTGGCCACGACCTCAGCGTTGACGGATTCTGCTGTTAGCCTCGTCTCTGCACTAAGTAAGATGGCTCCCGCCTCTACGGGCATTGTATGCACAATCATAGAAAGGGGATCCGGGAGTGCACCAACAGAGCTAGCTCAACCATGGACATCATGGAAGAATTGGCACATTATATGGTACAATAATTCTTCACCTCCATGAGATCATGCATCGAATTGGTTCTTTTCGGGAGAAGTTCCTTCGAGTTTGCCTGAATGCTTCTTGAAAATCAGATTGAGAACATCTGACATACTGGAAGCTCGGAGCAAGATAGGGCACATCTGACGCTAGTCGAACAGCTAGGGATATGCTTGAAGGAACTAAGGACCCTGGAGATGGCTAGTCCAGTGGACGAGGCTCGACTGATGCTGAATAAGCTCCTCACTGCTCAAGAATGCGAGTGAAAAGAGATGGAGGAGTAGATGGCTGAGAAGACCCGTCACTTCAATGACTTCCAAACCAGCTACCAAAGATTGGTTGATGACTCCAGAAAATCTGAGGTCGTCATCACGAATACAGAGCAAGTCATAATCACTACTCGGACACCTATTGCTAAGGCGCAAGCCTTGATTCAGGAAAATGAGCAGAAGCTTACTGCTGCCAGGAAAAGACTGAAGGAGTTAGAGACTGCCAAGAAGTGGGTCTAAGAAGATCTTACTGCCCGTTCTTCCAAGCTGGAATCTCTTCAAGCACAGCTGGCCACGAATAGATTCTTATCAGAGGAAGAATTGAGGGTTCAAGTTTGGACAGAAGTTGAGAAGGCACGCCAGTACGAGATGCAGCGCCTCGGGAACCAGATTTATTCTTTGGCTGAGCAGGATTAGCCCTCCTCATTTTGTATCTCCCTTTTTTTTTGTAACACTCCACTTTTCAAATAAGAGAGTGTTTGTATCACTTTTATCATTTTAATATAAATAATAAAAGTTATCAAATTTTGTCTTGTCTTTATTCCTTCTTTGTGTTTGAGAATCAGACAGACTCTTTGTTGCGTAGGAGAACACAACTCTCATAGACGCGACTTTTGATCAATGTGGAGACACAGTCCTTAGTCACTTGCTAAGACGTAGCTATGAGTTGCAGAGAAGAAACTCAAGCAGCACTGAGTTTGTTGGTGAGACGCAGCCCTGAATTGTAGGGGAGACGCGACTTTAAGTTATTGAGAGACGCGGATCTGAATTGTTTAGAGGACGTGACTCTGATTTGTTGAGAGGACGCAGCTTTGATTTACTTAGAGAACGCGGTTCTGAATTATTGAGAGACACAGTTCTGACTCACTTGGAGGACACGGCTTTGAATTGTTGAGGGGATGCAGCCCTGGATTGTTGAAGGACGCGGACTTAAGACGCAACCTTGGATTGTTAAGGACGCGGTCTTCACTCTGTTGAGGAAACACAGCCTTTGGTTTGCGAAGGGACGCAGACTTCAAAACACAACCCTGGAAACATCGCACGTATCTTATAGAGATGACAAGATCTCACTGGATCTCTCGAGGCAAAGTCGGCGTTGACGGTTTGGGACGCGTGTCATTGGGACTTCCCGGAGCAAAAATTCACGTGTCTCACCCAGACTGGATTTGATATTTGCATAGTGAATTAAGGCTATTAATTGGCCTTTAAGAATAGCTTTGATTTTATGCCGTTAATTAATAGCTATTAGCGAGCCTATAAATAGGCCATGAGCCTCTTAACAGTCATTCATCTTGACTGTTTTCCTTCGCGGGCATGTGCTCTGAAGGACTCCATCTTGACTGTTTTCCTTCAAGGGCATGTGCTCTGAAGAACTTTCAAAGTTCTTTAAAAGAACCCAAAGTTTTGATGCTTTTTTGCAATCTTCCTCGAAGATTATCATTGTTAAGTGATTTTAAAATAAAAAAGCACCCCTTCAGGTGCTTTCATGATCGTGTCTTGACGGATGATGTCCACCCTCCAGAGAACTTTTCTTCAGGTAGGAAATGGCCTTTACCATGATAAGGTTCTGTTTTCTTGAATCTCTGTCATCGCCGGTTATGAAGAGACTTTGTCTCTTGCTCTTTTCCCAAAATTTCTAAGAAACCTCTTTCTTGAAGTTTAGACAGTCGACTTGAGATCCATGCGTCTGTGCTCCACAAACGCAGTCTTCACGTTAATTGATGAAACACGAGCTTGTTGACTTCTAAGTCTTAAGTTCTTCAGACGCGAGCGTGATGAACTCTGCGTTTTAAAGCCTTAAACACGAGCTTTTGTATATGAAACTTGCGTCTGGAGTTCATGACTTAAAAAATTTTAAGACCGCGTCTGAGCCTTTGGATCTGCCTCACGTTTTAATCATCAGACGCGAGTCTAGTGTTGGGCTGTGCATTGGGATCCATATTTTTTTCTTCGCAGAGTATGGTAAACTCCGCGTCTTGAAGCTTTGGACGTGAGATTTGTGTATAGGACTCGCGTCTGGAGTTCTTGACTTTAGACCCGTGTTTGTACCTTTGGATCCATATTTCCTGCCTTTGCAGAGCGTGGTGAACTTTGCGTTTTGAAGCTTTTAAACGCGAGATCCGCGTATAAGACTCGCTTCTGGAGTTCTTGACTGTCTTTTGCAGAAATTTAATCCTCAAGTTTTTTCTTCTTGCAAGTCTTGGACGTATCGACGATGCTGGTTCTAGTATCTTTGCCGCGTCCATTGGAGGATACATGAAACGGCCAGCTTATTTGATTGGCGACCACTTAAGAAGTCAGAACTTCTGTTCAAGGGCGAGGAAGATCTGTGCGGTTCTAAATACACATCAAGACATTATTGGACATGATGCACCAGTAATGTCTTAGAACCAAATCCTGATCACAATGAGCATGGCGCATTTGAAGGTCACGGGAAGGAGGACGTCATCAGTAAAGTCTCGGATCCTCCCTTCGCCAATCTTATTCAAATAAGTGATAGCAATGAAAAATCTATGCTCATTAGATGACTTTCTGATGGTGGAGCTTCCCATTAAGCGAAGGATTACGGCCTCGTGAAGACCTTCACACCAGTTGGTCGGGTGGGATAGAATTCTTCCTTGCATTTCAACCTCGGGAAACACCATTGTTCTCAAAAGGAGAAGAAGTTGATCCGCTAATCCCGGCCATAGTCAAGAGGATGAACTTTGTGTATCTTCAATATTTTAAGGAGTGAGTGCAACCTTTCGTGAGCAAGAGGAACTTCTTTGTACTCCTTTGTTGTAAAACTCAATCTTATTGGAGAAGATAACATTTTATATCACTTTCATATTTTTGAATATCATTAAAAGTGACATTTTTTTGCCTTTTTATCTGTCTTGACTTCCTTTTTGTATTGAAATCAGACAAGTATAAGTGATTATCTTTGATTTGCTAGAAGTGTAATATTTTAACTTAGCAAGTCAAAGTTGAAAAAAATTTCATTTAAGGAATTTTGAAAAGATTACTGTCAAAGGTGCGATATTAACTTGACAGGAGTGGAATAGGTTTTATAGACTTGCCATTCTATGAATGAGAATGACAAGTAAAGTTTTCACTCCGCTGAGGATTGTGACTGAGTCTTCATCAGAGGTTTATTATTAACATAATTAAAACTCAATTGGGGATTGATGAGAACACTGTTAAAGGTGTGATATTAACCTAACAGTGATTTTAAGTGGACCTGTCATTCTAATGACGAGAATAACAGGTAAGACTAGACCCCTTGGGGATCTAAGAATTTTTTTACCGTCAGAGGTGTGATATTAACTTAACGGGTTAGATTGAATCTTGTTAGAGGTGTGATATTAACTTGACAAGAATGTGAGTTAGAGGTGTAATGTTAACTTGGCTCCACATGGATTTCAGTTTCATTTGGGAAAAAACTAAAAATACCACTGTCATAAGTGTAGTGTTAAACTTGACAGTAGAGGTAATACTAGAGGTGTAATTTTGAACTTAGCACCAGTCATCTCGACTTCGATACGGAAGTTCGAGAGAAAGTCATTGTCATAGGTGTATTGTTGAACTTAATAATGAACTGGATGCTAAAGGTGTGATGTTAAACTTAACATCGCTCATCTCAGTTTCGATATGGAAGCCTGAGGAACGTGACAGTTAGAGGTTTAATGTTGAACTTGGCAGGAACTTGATCACTGTTAGAGGAGTGATATTAAACTTAACAGTAATTTGTCAGAGGTGTAGTGTTAACATGACAAGAGTTGTTTTACGATATGAGCAATTTTGAGGACTTGCCATTCTATTGAGGAGAATTGACAAGTGAAGTTTGGGTTGTTAGAGGTGTAGCGTTAACTTGACAATTTTGAAGACTTGTGACTCTATGTAGGGAAGTGACAAGTGGAAGTTCGTACTCACTGGGGAGTATCGAAACTTTTCATTATTAGAGGTGTAGTGTTAACATAGCAGTGATTGAGCTTGTGGACCTACCACTCTATGGGAGGGACTTGGTAGGGGACTTTGGTGAAAAATAGAATGAATTTTCAGAGGTGTAATATTAACGTGACAAACATTAATTTTCTAGGGGCATGAGAGGTTTGTCGTTAGAGGTGTAATGTTAACATAATAGCGGAGATATTTTGAGTGGGTATTTAGTAAAATTTTATCATCAGAGGTTTAATGTTAACTTGACTGACTCCATTAGGGATCGAGAAAAATGACTTATTAGAGGTTTACTGTTAATATGACAAGCCTATGCTTATTGCGCCAGAAAAATGGGTACATGTATTTTTGTGGTCCTACCATTCCATAGGTGGGAATTGGTAAGAGATTTTGGAGGAAAAAATGGGACCATGTCCTATGAGATTTTTAGCAAACCCTCAGCTATCATCGGATTTGATATGCCTTTACCAAGTACCATTTGAGTTGAGCTATCCATGCTATTCCCCTCAGCATGATGAGTTGTCGATGACTTGTGTTGGACATAAAAGCCAACATTTTCCTCTTTCCTTAGCCGTCAGAGATGTCGATGTTCATAGATAAACTAGAGAAGAGTAACAAGGCTAAAACTGAAGTTTCGCATTTTGTTTCTTCTTCTATATTTACATCATGCATCATGATGTAACCAGTGTTCGGTCGGTTCGACAATGATCGACCGTAATGTGATCTATTGAAGAAGAAAGAAGATTTTCTTTGGCGCTCTTTTAAATATTTTAGATCTGAAAGTTTTGATTAGAGGTGTAATGTTAACCTGATCATGAGAAGAATCCTATCAAGGATAGTATTCTTCAAGAATCTGCCATTGATCGGCATCATAAGCGTATCGTCGTTTGGGGTTAAAAGGCGGTGTGCTCCATTCGAGTAGACCGACTCTACTACAAATGGTCCTTCCCATTTGGGCAGGAATTTCCCTTTGGTCTTATGCGTCATCACCATGGGTCTTCTGACAGCTAAGATAAGGTCACCTTTCATAAAAGTCTGCTCCTTAACTTTCTTGTTGAAGACTCTGGTAATTCAAGCGTGATAGAGCTCGATTTGCTTTTGAGCTTGCAGGCGTTTATCATCCAAAACTTTCAGCTCTTGGAGTCGCAGTCGATGCTTCTCCTCATTTGTCATCTCCATTGTTAAGGCAACGCGTAGAGATGGGATCTGAATTTCTAGTGAGAGTATGGCCTCACACCCGTATACCGAAGAGAACAATGTAGCTTTCGTCGAAGTTCTCACTGTTGTGTGATAAACCCATAAGCATTCACTTAACTTATTATCCCAGTCGCGTTGGCTTTTTGAGAGCGTTGGCTTTTTGAGACAAATTTCTTGAGAATTTTCCCGACGGTCTTGTTGAAAGCATCTACAAGGCTGTTAGCGGCTGGATAGTATCTTATTGAAGACACACTCTGGATCCTGAACTTGTTGCAAAATCTTTAGAATGCTTGGCTGACGAACTGAGGCCCATTATCATGGACGATCCATCGTGGCACGTCAAAGTTGTAGACCACGTGATGTTTAATAAACTTGATCACGTCAGATGTCTTCACCTCCCTCAAGAGGATAGCTTCAGCCCATTTGGAGAAGTAATCGGTTATAGCTAAGATAAACCGATGTCCTTTAGATGAAGTTGGGCTGATAGGACCAACCACAACCATTCCCCATATCTCAAATGGCCAAGAAGAAGTTATAGGGCGAAGATGTCTTGGTGCCTGGTGAATGAAGTCACCATGGATCTGACATACGTGACATTGCTTAGCATAAGTGATGGCATCAGGGATCATCTTTGGCCAATAATATCCCAGTCTTCGGAGTCGATCTCCAACTTTTGGACCAGGTTGGTGATCTCCACACATACCGTCATAAGCTTCTTTGAGTGTCTCTTGTGCTTCTTCGTGTGACAAGCCGTGGAGGAAGATTCCATCACGTGTTCGGCGATACAGTGTTCACGTGATCGCATTGTAATAGAATTGAGAGTCCTTCCTTTTAATGGCAGCCACCTCTTTAGGGTCTGTTGGCCCAGAGGCCTTCCACTCTAGTTTAGATGATAATTAACTCATATAGTTATGTGTACTAATAATCTTGTGATTTTAGTTTCAGATCATTAATCAAGATATTAGTTGGTGATTAGCTTTAACAAGATGATTTGGAAGCTATTCACATGGTGATTCAAGAGCCCGAGCGACAAGATCATATATAGCACTCATTGGAGTCAAGCTCGGTGAATCACGGAGTTTTGGATCGAGTCGGCTTGGAGATGGCGCTCTACAAGAAGACATCGGTACCATAGTTTAGTTTTGTGTTTAGGTCCAAATTGTAAAGATTAGAATAGTATGATATGCTCAAGTTCACAACACACACGTTTCATGTTTTGGTTTTCGATTTTTGGTTTAACCGATCTTGGTTTGCATGAATAGATATTATATCAAAACAAGTTTACATAATTTAATGTATATTAGATTTGTTCTATATACATGCATGCTTCAACTATTTAAACAAACTTAGCTTGATAGTCTATTTCATGTGTTTTATGTTTTGGTATTTCTAACAAAACATATTTTTGGAATTAAAGTAAAAAACATGGATATATATATATATATATATGTTTCTTGTATATTGGATTTCTATCCATATACAACATGCTTCAAAGTATTTAAATATCATGTTTTTGTATTTGGATGAGTTTTGGACAAAACGTATTTTCTATTCAAAAATCTAAGTTTTAGAAAATACGGTTTTTGGTTTTTGGCAAAATTTCTATAACACAAAAATTGATTCAAAATGTTTGATATTTGTGTTGAAATGTTTAACACAAGTTTATATTTCAATGTAAAATGATAAAACTATTTTTGTGTAATTTTAGAGATTTTATGGGAATTTTTAGGATTAAAAATAACCTGTTTTTCAGACCTGAACTGCTGCCAGGCTAGGTCGGTCGACTGGACGGTCGACCGTACCAAGTAGCCGGTCGACCGTAGCGGTCGACCGACGTGCATGGATACGTGCACGCTGGCTTACCCATAAGCCGGTCGACCGCACGGTCGACCGACTGAGAGCATGTTGCTCTCGGGTTGCACCCGGTCAACCGAGCGGTCGACCGTGCAGAGAGCCGTTGCTCTCTGTATCTGGGTCCAATCGACCGCCCGGTCGACCGGTAGCTGCCAGCGGTCAAATGTGACCGTTGGACGGTCAACTGACCGGTCGACCGGTGGTTCATTTCTGGCAGAATTTGCTGCCAACGGCTATATTTTTCTGGGGGCTATAAATACCCCATTAATGGCCAGTTTTCTCTAAGAGTTTTTGGACGAATTTTCTGAGCTTTCTCTAGTGTTTTCAGAGCAATCAAAAGAAGTTTTTGGGCTTTAATTGAACAATCTATTTGGTGTTTTTGCTAGGGTTTGAAAATCAAGAAAGGGTTTTTGGGAAAAGATTTTGATTCAACTTCTTCATTTTGGTTTCTAGTTTTTCCCAAAGATTTTCTTTGAGATTTTGATTTCCATTACTTTGGTTTTCTCCACATTTGAGCTACATCTACTATCTCATTCTATAGGATCTTTGTGTGGGAAAGAAATTGTTTGTGGTTGTTTGTTAGACCACCAAGTTGTAAACCCAATCTTTGCTTGGCTTTGTGCCTTTGGGTTGTATCTCTCAAGTTGTGAGGTGATCCTTGTGTTGCTTTGTGCTAATCCCTCAAGTTGTGAGGTGATTGTTTGTTGGCTTGGAGTTGTGCCTCAAGGAGGAGGTTGTGTTTGTAAAGAGAGGAGTTGGGTACTCCTTGTAATTGTTATTGCCCCAAATCCTCAGTGGAGGTTCCCTTTGTGGGAGTCCTTTGTGGACAAGCTAGTGGACTTGAAATCCTTCTGGGTGAAGGCGGGGATGTAGAGCTGGGTGCTCGAACCTCGAAACATATCTTGTTGTTTGCGCTTGATCCCTTGACTCTTACTCTATCTCTCTCTTTATTTTGTGCCTTGCATCATATCACATTGATCATTCATACTTATATGATTGGCTTGGTTGTGTGCATCACTTATTGCTTGCATCTTGTATAATTGCAATTAGTTTTTAAATTCCGCATTTAGTTCAATAGATTAGCATTATCACCTATTCACCCCCCTCTAGGTGATTTCAATTGGTATCAGAGTCTACGCTCCTAATATTTAGGCTTAACCACCTAGGAGTGAGATCTTGGTTTGCTAATCTTCATTTGCATTGTTCATTTGCACACAATAGTTGCACTCATGGATAGCCCTCCTATGTTTGATTTTTCTAGACATGATATTTGGAAGGCTAAGATGAGTAGTCATTTAAAAAGCCTAGGACAACTAGTTTATCAAGCCACTACTCAAGAATCCTACCCAAATGCTAGCAAGCATAGAAAGGCTAATGCATTAGCACTTAAAACACTTAGAGAATCTCTTAATGAAGATCTTTTACATGTGTTTGATCATTATGATTCGGCTTTTGCAGTTTGGAGCATATTGACTTCTCCCGAGCTACCAAGGATTATCAACAAGTTGAGGAGATCTAAGAGAGACAAGTCCGACGAGCATTGCCTCATAGTCCAAGGGAAAGACTCCCTTGAGGTACAATCGGATTCTCAACTAGATGATAGCTCTAGTTCATATTGCTATGGATGCTTAAAAGTTCAAACTTTAAATATGGAACTTGCTCAAAAGCTTGAAAATGTTTTGGAAAAGCTTGATCTTTTGAAAAAGAATAATTTTGAGCTAAAAGAAGAAATGAAAGATTTGTGTTCAAGTTTTGAAGTGATTTTGCAGGAGAATGAAGAGATTACTTGTGAACGTGACTCACTTAAATCTCAGCTAGAACTTGCTCTAAAAGAAAATGAATTTTTGAAAAGCAAAAATGATTGTGATATTGTGAAAAACAATGAGGTTTTATCTTCTAAATTGGATTTTATTTTAAAAGATAACCTTGCTTTGAAAAATAAAATTGATTTCATTACAAAAGAATTGGATTTTGTTTTAAAGAAAAATGAATCTTTGCAAATTGATATAGATTCTCATGTTTGCCATGCTAGTGTAGCTTCTACTTCTAGCACACCTATTGCATGCTCCACTTTATCTTCAAGTATTGAAAATGATATAAATGTTTTAAAGAAAAGTGTTGATTGTTTGGGCTCCACTTTGAGCCAATGTGCTTTGGATCATACACGCTTGGAAATCTTGGTTTGTAAGAAACAAGTTCCATCTTTGCATGCACACCCTCCACGGCATACACATGCTCATCACGGTCACAAACTCCACACTATGTATGCTCATGTGTACACGTGTACACATTGTGGTCGAAAAGGCCATCTTGCTAGATTTTGCTATGATCGTTTACACGATGAAAATTTAGCATGTAATCTTGTTTGGGTTAGAAAAGATACTAACCCCCGTGGACCCAAAAGAAACTGGGTACCAAAGACCACCCCTTTGATTTTTGATGTAGGAGTGGGCTCTCGCATAACGTGAGAGTGTTGGTGCCTTGAGGTGGATGCGTTCCAAGCTTAAAGAGAACCATTTTTAGATGCATCACTTTCAAGGAAGGTTTGGTGGAGAGGACCACCATTGGTTTGGAGAACTTGAGAGGTGCCTTCATCGGTTTTGGTATCTATCTCGAACTCCCGTTTATATTTGCATGTTTTTCATGTTCATCAATTTATAGCATGCCATGGTTTATTATTCATTATGCTTATGTCATGTTGATTAGATTAGTGATATACATGTTTAGTTACTTGAGACACTTCTTGCTTATATGGACCCATTTGTTGTGTTCTCACCATTCGTTTAGCTATTATGTATATCATGATTCTAATAGCATGTGGATTTACTTCATGATCATTTTTAAGATTATCATGTTGATTTATGTGTCGTTTTATGCTTCATGATTTGAATATATGTTTAGATGTTAGTTTTCACAAAAACTAGGATTTATACTTGTACATAGAATGGGCCACAAGTAACTCTTTTTATGTTTGTGCTTGAATACCTATTTGTACCCATTAGATGTGCTAGTATAGTCTAGTTTTGATGATTCATGCATTCTAACTTGTATTCCTCATTTTGGATATGTTTCTATGATCATGTGCTTTAACTTCATGTATATGTCTATCTTGTCCAAACTATTGATTATACATATACATCCTTTGAGCCATGTGCCTTCATGCATATACTTTTGTGGACTCATTATGTTTAGGAAATGTATGTATACTTTAGTTTGTACATGACATACATATGCCTTGAAGTTTAAATCATTTTGATGATTTTCATGTTTTTAGGTAATTTCAATTGGTAATGAAAATTTTAGATTTTCATGTTTTTAAGGAATTTCAATTGAGCTTAATTGAATATTTTCATGTTGATATGTGTCACATTATACTTGTACACTCACTTTATTAGTTTACTCATGATTTGCTTTCATGAGACTATGATAAAGGATTTATGGATTTTGAGTATTTAGTGATCATGTGATTTACATGTGTTTCATGAAAAACAATTTTGTTTTATTCCTTGCTTGAAAGATTTCGTACTAGTTTATAAGATTTTTCCTTTAACTAGTTCGTATTCTTCACTATGGTAGAGATTTTCAAACATACTACATTTTCAAACCTATTTTTGAAAACCCCTACCTTTCAAGGGCGGTTGGATGGGCGACCATGCTCATGTATGCTTTATAGTGAAAATCTTTTTAAACTTGAACATGATTGGGAGGATAGGAAATATGAGATATACACTTGATCTTATTGTTGTTTCAATTGGTATCATTGGATTCTTTCAATTTGTATCAATATTAACATTTCTTGTATACTCATATATTTTTATGTATGTATGCTTACATTTCAAATAATATCAATTTCGATTGGTATCTAATATTCCATACATATTTATTTGTTTATGCTAAGGCTTGAGCTTCAATTTTGTTTTAATTGATTTAGCTTTCAATTGGTATCTTAATTCGAGCCTACGCATTGTTTTTGTTGGTATTTCGTAAAGGGGGAGAAAATCTTGTATTTCATCTTTCAATTGGTATTTTGTATTCCACTCCCTTGCTTTATGATAGAAAATAATAGTTTCAATTTGATATCATATGATTAAAAAGAATAATTATTTCAATTGGTATTTATGTTTAGAAATTCAAAATTTGTAATGTTTAATTTCAATTGATATCAAGATTGTTTATTTACAATTGATATGATATTTGTTTACTTATCAATTGGTATCAAGATTTGTGTTTTTCAATTTGTATAGTTTCACTTTTAATTGGTATTAATATGCACTTCCTTGACACATTTTTAATTGGTATCATATTTGATTTGACCCCTCATTGATATCGTTTTTGTTTTAGACAAAAAGGGGAGAACATTTTGTTTTTGATACATCCCTTTATTGATTCTTTGTTTTGAACAAAAAGGGAGAAGAATATTTTTTTGTTTTGTTTTTAACCCCTTTGTTGATGATTGACAAAAAGGGGGAGAAGAATTTGAGTTTATATATGCATATTATGCATGTTTTATGTTTTTATTAAGTTCATTTGGTATCAAAGCATTATTTAAAGAACATGTTTATTTTTGGTATCAAAAGCTTGTAAAAGAGATCATTAGTTTTGTTTTGCATATATTAAGTTTAATTGGTATCTAGAGCATGTTTATTTGTTTTTGAAAATTTCATTGGTATCTAGAGTCATTTATTGTTTATGCATATGTATGCATGTTTCATGTTTCATATTCATTGCATATTTATGTTTATTTGTTTATGCATGAGTTAAGGGGGAGCTTCTTTGAAGCTTAACTTTAATCCATGCATATATAACTCCATGAGTTTTGTCATCATCAAAAAGGGGGAGATTGTTGGCCCAGAGGCCTTCCACTCTAGTTTTGATGATGATTAACTCATGTAGTTATGTGTACTAATAATCTTGTGATTTTAGTTTCAGATCATTAATCAAGATATTAGTTGGTGATTAGCTTCAACAAAATGATTTGGAAGCTATTCACATGGTGATTCAAGAGCCCGAGCGACAAGATCATATATAGCACTCATTGGAGTCAAGCTCGGTGAATCACGGAGTTTTGGATCGAGTCGGCTTGGAGACGGCGCTCTACAAGAAGACATCGGTACCATAGTTTAGTTTTGTGTTTAGATCCAAATTGTAAAGATTAGAATAGTATGATATGCTCAAGTTCACAACACACACGTTTCATGTTTTGGTTTTCGGTTTTTGGTTTAACCGATCTTGGTTTGCATGAATAGATATTATATCAAAACAAGTTTACATGGTTTAATGTATATTAGATTTGTTCTATATACATGCATGCTTCAACTATTTAAACAAACTTAGCTTGATAGTCTATTTCATGTGTTTTATGTTTTGGTATTTCTAACAAAACATATTTTTGGAATTAAAGTCAAAAACATGGATATATATATATATGTTTCTTGTATATTGGATTTCTATCCATATACAACATGCTTCAAAGTATTTAAATATCATGTTTTTGTATTTGGATGAGTTTTGGACAAAACGTATTTTCTATTCAAAAATCCAAGTTTTAGAAAATACAGTTTTTGGTTTTTGGCAAAATTTCTATAACACAAAAATTGGTTCAAAATGTTTGATATTTGTGTTGAAATGTTTAACACAAGTTTATATTTCAATGTAAAATGATAAAACTATTTTTGTGTAATTTTAGAGATTTTATGGGAATTTTTAGGATTAAAGATAACCTGTTTTTCAGACCTGAACTGCTGCTGCCAGGCTAGGTCGGTCGACCGCACGGTCGACCGTACCAAGTAGCCGGTCGACCGTAGCGGTCGACCGACGTGCACGGATACGTGCACGCTGGCTTACCCATAAGCCGGTCGACCGCACGGTCGACCGACTGAGAGCAGGTTGCTCTCGGGTTGCACCTGGTCGACCGAGCGGTCGACCGTGCAGAGAGCCGTTGCTCTCTGTATCTGGGTCCGGTCGACCGTCCGGTCGACCGGTAGCTGCCAGCGGTCAAATGTGACCGTTGGACGGTCGACCGACCGGTCGACCGGTAGTTCATTTCTGGCAGAATTTGCTGCCAACGGCCATATTTTTCTGGGGGCTATAAATACCCCATTAATGGCCAGTTTTCTCTAAGAGTTTTTGGACGAATTTTCTGAGCTTTCTCTAGTATTTTCAGAGCAATCAAAAGAAGTTTTTGGGCTTTAATTGAACAATCTATTTGGTGTTTTTGCTAGGGTTTGGAAAATCAAGAAAGGGTTTTTGGGAAAAGATTTTGATTCAACTTCTTCATTTTGGTTTCTAGTTTTTCCCAAAGATTTTCTTTGAGATTTTGATTTCCATTCCTTTGGTTTCTCCACACTTGAGCTACATCTACTATCTCATTCTATAGGATCTTTGTGTGGGAAAGAAATTGTTTGTGGTTGTTTGTTAGACCACCAAGTTGTAAACCCAATCTTTGCTTGGCTTTGTGCCTTTAGGTTGTATCCCTCAAGTTGTGAGGTGATCCTTGTGTTGCTTTGTGCTAATCCCTCAAGTTGTGAGGTGATTGTTTGTTGTCTTGGAGTTGTGCCTCAAGGAGGAGGTTGTGTTTGTAAAGAGAGGAGTTGGGTACTCCTTGTAATTGTTATTGCCCCAAATCCTCAGTGGAGGTTCCCTTTGTGGGAGTCCTTTGTGGACAAGCTAGTGGACTTGAAATCCTTCTGGGTGAAGGCGGGGATGTAGAGCTGGGTGCTCGAACCTCGAAATATATCTTGTTGTTTGCGCTTGATCCCTTGACTCTTACTCTATCTCTCTCTCTCTCTTTACTTTGTGCCTTGCATCATATCACATTGATCATTTATACTTATATGCTTGGCTTGGTTGTGTACATCACTTGTTGCTTGCATCTTGTGTAATTGCAGTTAGTTTTTAAATTCCGCATTTAGTTCAATAGATTAGCATTATCACCTATTCACCCCACCTCTAGGTGATTTCAGGGTCATCAGGCAAAATGTCATACAATGCGTAGTCGATGTACGAGAATCACCAATCCCTAAGCTCTGAACCTGCTAAAGTCTCTAGAGCTTCTTTGACTTGAAGGTCTCCTGTTGGATTTTGATTGTCTCCAAGGGCGAATTTTAGACAGTACAAGTCATGGCTATAGACAAGTACTTTCTCTGCTGCTCCGGCTGGAAGAGCCAAGGAGGCAACGAGGGACGCCAGTGCATTTGCATGTGCATTTTGCTGGCAAGATACATGATCGATGTAGAAGTTTTTGAACCTTTTTGTCAGGTGGATAGTTGCGTTTCGAACCTGGTTAACGATGAGCCTTGAATCACTGTAAGCTTCGAGATTTTTAACGCCAATCTCATCGGCGATTTGCATCCCGATCAAAAGAGCATTGTATTCCGCTACATTGTTGGAACATGACTCAGTTAATGAGAATGCATGAGGGATTACTGTTTTTCATTGATTTGCGAAAGGGAAAACTTACAAAAAAGTATTGAGGAGCTAAATTACAAGTAATTCTTTGCAGTAAGAAGATTACAGGTAGATCTCCTCTGAGATTTCTGGGAAAGTGTGCCGGTAGGAATCTGATTAGCGCGCGATCACTTTATCCCTTTAACGATGCGAGCGATCAGACAATCGGACTGCCGCCTGATGGGATTCCCTTCTCGCCTGATTCGGGGAATCGGAGAACAGAAGGTCGGTAGAGCCCTCTTGTTACTTCTCGAACTGTCTCCGCCTAGGAATTCCTTCTCGCCTGGTTCCGAAAATTCCTTGAGAGGGAGGAAGATCTTAGGGTATTAGCACCCTGATTAGAGAAGTAATTCTCTGAATTCTTGAAAGTAAGCGAGTAGATCTCTGTCCTTAGCCGTCTCTCCTCTTTCTAGCTCTCGCCCCTCTTCCTCTCGCCTCTGGTAGGCTATTTATAAGGAGGAGTAGTGTTGGCCCAAAGGCCTATCACCCTAGTTTTGATGATGATCAACTCATGAAGTTATGTTTACTAATGATCTTGTGTTTAACTAGTGACAGATTCATTATCAAGATCTTAGTAGGTGCATAGCTCAATAAAGGATAAAATGTCAAGATTTGGAGCTAGCACGGTGTGATCCAAGGAGCTTTTGGATCAAGCTTGGACCAAGTCAAGATGATGAGAAGACTTCAAGGGAAGACTTCAAGAAGTTGAAGACTTGTGTCTAGGTATAAAATTTTGTTTTTATTTTAGTTAAAAATGTAAAGGATAGAATAGTGGTGGATTGCTCAAGTATACCATGCACACACACTCTTGATTAAATTGTCTTTTCATAAAAGAAGTTTCAGATTTAGAAAAGACTTTCATTTTGGAAAAACATAGTTTTGATTTTTGGTATTCAAAGTTATATGTTTTAACCAAAACCTTATTTAGAGCTTAATGACAAAAGCATAGATATTCCTTCTTGATTGTGTAGTGGATCATATCCATACACACTATGCTTTAAAAGTATATCTTGTTTTTGTATTTGATGAAGATTTGGAAAAACATGTTTTGGAAAAATATTGTTTTGGAAAAATAGTTTTTATCATGAGCCAAATATTTCCAAGTTACAAAAATAGTCCAATCTTTTATAACATGCCTTGATTTTGTGCAAGCATGTTTGTATATCAAAGTATATTGGTTAAACTATTTTTGTAGATTTTTAAGTATTTTATGGGATTTTATTTGAGCCAAAAAGACTAACTTTTTAATCCCAGAAAACTGTTTCAGGCTTCAGATAAGTCAACTTGACCTTCTTTACAGTCGACTAATCCTGAAGTCGGTCGATCGGTTGGGTCGACCGACGTGCTCAAACGTGCACGCCTTTGTGCACTGGAGGACGGCCGACCGTACGGGTCGACCGCTCCAGAGAGCTCTGCTCTCTGGAAAGTTCGGCCGACCGTACGGGTCGACCGACAGAGAGTTCGCTCTCTGCTCCAGTTGCTCGGTCGACCCGGGCGGTCGACCGTGGCTCCAACGGTCGGATTTCTGACCGTTGGCGGTCGACCGCACGGGTCGACCGGCAGGCCTGACAGGCCCCAACGGCTAGTTTCTGGCAGCCTATAAATTTGGGGTTTGGTCATTGTTTTGAGCTAAGCTTTTAGGAGAGCTTTGAGCCAGTTTTTCCTACTCCATTAAAAGAGTTTTCTCCACAAATTTGAGAGCAAATACTTCCAATCTAAAGGGAAGAATTTATCAAGAGTGTTAAAGTCAATTTCTTGAGTTTTCCTCCACCACTCTCATCCTTGTTTTTCTCACACCACACTTGAGCTATCCATTGCTATTCATCTTATAGGAGTGTTGTAGTGAGAGTTTTTATTGGTGATCAAAGTGTTTAGATCACCAAGAGTTCTTTCTTGTACTTTGAGGAGGCGGACGTGTGTGTCCGCATTGTTTCGAGTTCGGGTGCGAACTCCGTGTTTGAGGTGCGGCCTCGGCAAGCTTGTGGGGCTTGCGTGTGTACGGGACTAGGGAGTCCGAGGGCTTGTAGGTGTTGCGGCACCAGGGAGAGATCCATTGGGATCTTGCATAGTGGAAATCCTTCGTGTGTCGAAGGCGGGGATGTAGAGCAAGTGTGCTCGAACCTCGAAACATACCCTTATGTTTGCGATTGCCATTTCTCTCTCTCTCTATCTCCTTGTTTATATCTTGCATTACTTATCTTGTCTTTACTTTTATATGCATGATATATTCCTTGTGCTCATATTGATATACTTGCTTGGGATTGTTGACTAACACTTGTATTCAACCAAGAGAGCCAACGCGGCACCTCAACCCATTCAAGGGGAATCTAGAGGAGTTTGTCCAGAGCCCTTCACGGGAATTCGACAACACTCTTTGGTTATACGTGGTGTTTAGTGTAAAAGATTTAATTAGGTCATAATTGCTTTTAGCTTCCGCATTATTTGGCATTAAGTGACCATTAGATTAGCCATCACCTATTCGCCCCCCCTCTAGGTGAACTTACAATTGGTATCAGAGCTTGGTATTCTGATTTGGATCTAACAACCTTGAGTTAAAGATCCTACTTTTAGGCTAATCACATTTTTTTTGTACACACACCATGGACTTCATGTCACCACCCACCTTTGACATTCTTAACATCAAAATTTGGAAGGTTAAGATGTCTTTGTACCTCAAAGCCTTAGGCATTCATGTATATCTTGCCATATCTAATGATTCATATTGTTCAAATGGTAAGAATTTTGAGGCTAATGCATAAGCCCTTCATGCTATCAAGTCAACCCTAAATGATGATTATTTATATAGGGTATCTAACATTGATTCGGCTTTTGTAGCTTGGAACATCATCACCTCTCTTGGCGAAAAGGATCTATATTATGCCGGGAGTGATTCGGACGTTGGAAACAACACCTCCAACGTGTGCTATATGGTCCAAGGGGATAACCCCCTTGAGGTAAATACCGAATCTGATGATGAGAACATGTCATATGATGAGCTATCTACTTTCTGTCATCTATTGCTTGAAAAATATGACATGATTAAAAAGAAAATAAAAATTTGAAAAAGAACATTGCTTGCATGCATATAGAACAAGATTCATTTAAATCTAACATTGCATGTTTAGAAAAAGATAACACAAATTTGAAAAAGAATTTTGATGCCATGCTTAATGAAAAAGATTCATTAGAAAATAAAATGGCATGCTTAGAAAAAGAGAATGAGGTTTTGAAAAATGAAAATGTTTCCCTCATGTCAAAATTGAATGATTTATGTGAAGGAAACACTATTTTGAAAAAAAATTGATTTGGTGGAAAAACAAAGAGAAAGTATTTTGCAAGAAAATAACTCTTTGAAAAGAAAATTTGTTGAAAAAGAAAAAATTTGTTTCTAAAAGAAATAAGAAAAATGATTCTTTATCTCATCATGCTTTACATGCCACCACTAATGAGATAAATATGTTGAAAAATAAAATAGATAGTTTGAGCTCTAATTTGAGCACATGTGCATTCAATCATACTGAATTGGAGTCTTTGTTTTCAAAGAAACAAACTCCATCCATTCATGCACATCATCATGCTTATGTTGCACACCATGATCACACTCCTACACATAAGCATACTAAGGTGTACATATGTACACATTGTGGCCGCAAAGGCCATTTAGCAAAGTTTTGTTATGATAATATTAATTCTCTAAATTTTGCTAATTATAAAAATGTTTGGGTTCCTTACAAGACTAACCCCAAAGGACCCAAGAAAATATGGGTACCAAAACTCCCACCATTTGCTTTTGATGTAGGTGAGGGCTCTCACAAAACGTGAGAGAATTGGTGCCTTGATAGTGGATGCACTCGGACATGATGGACTTACTTTTGGGATGCATCACTATCAAGGAGCTTTGGTGGGACAACCACCATATTTGGAGCTTTGGAGTTGGTAATAATTTCTAAACTCCTATTTTTATGTACATGCTTATTCATTTGATATCATATAGCATGTTCATATTTTATGATTTATTGTGCTTCATGTGGTGTGAACTAGTTTAAATGTAGATTTTATCAAAACTTGCATGTATACATGTACAAATAGTGAATTACAATTGATTCATATATATTTGAACTTCATGCTCATTTGTATCCACTATATGTATATGTATAGACTAGTTTTGATGATTCTCTTTTATACATGTTTTACCTATTTTATGACTTTACTTCATGTATATGTATTTTTGATTCAAATCTAATAAATATACATGTATACCCGTGAGTCTCTTTCTTTCATGCAAATACATTTAATAGACTCCTTTATATTTGGGATATGTATGTGTATTGTTAGGATTGGATTAATCATACATATACCATGAAGATTAGTGTTTTGATGAAAAATGATTTTTCGTGTTTTTGTTAAAAATGTGACTTATGATCTTTTTGAGCTTCATTGACTATTTTCATAAAAATGCTATTTACATGATCGATCAACACTCACACTTTTGTTAAAAACATTTTGAGCCTTATAGACTATGAGTGCTTAAATTTTTGTGTATCTAGTTATGTTTATGAAAAACATAAGATTTGATATATTTGAAGGATCTTTAACTAGTTTTTCAAAAACAATTTATACTAGTTATTTATTCTTCAAATAGTTTTGAGATTGACACATGATTCTATTTCTCTAAAGATTTGATGCTTCATGTATTGAATATTAGTTTAAATGTTAGTTTTTATCAACACTAGGATTTATACTTGAACATATTGTGGGTCACAAATAAATCTATTTATATTTGTGCTTGAATGCTTATTTGAACCCATGAAATGTGCTTGTATTGCTTGGTTTTGATGATGCATACATTTTTAAACTTGTATTCCCACTTTTTGGATTTGATTTATGATCATGTGTTTTCATTTCATGTATATGTGTATTTTGCCAAACTTTAAGATATACATGTATACCTCTTGAGTCATATGCCTTTAATGCAAATCTATTTATATGGACTCAATTGTGTTTAAGAGATATGTATGTATACTTATTGTATTGTCAAAACATACATATATCTTGAAATATAAATTTTGTTTTTAATAAAAAAAATGTGTGATGATTTAAAGGAATATTGAGATCAATTGACATTTTTGCTTTATTCCTTGCTTGAAGGATTCCGTACTAGTTTTAAAACATTTTCATATTAACTAGTGCAAATTCTTCATATGGTAGAGTATATGATAAGCTTACTCTTCAATTGGTATCATTGGATATTTTCAATTGGTATCAATATGATTTTTATATACTCGTATTTTGATTGTATGTATGAATGTTTTCAAATTCAAATTATATCAATTTCTATTGGTATTCTCTTTTCATACATATATGTGTTATTTGTGCTTAGTTAAAATTGTCTTACATATTTAAAGCACAATGTATATGCTAGGCTTAATTCAACTTTCAATTGTTCTTAAAGCTTATGCAATATGTTTCAAGATTGATATCAAAATTCAAAAAAATATGTTGATTTGATATCTCAAAATGTGTTTCTTGAGAAAAGTTCAAAATTTTGTTTTGATAAAGAAAATTCAAAATTTTTGAGTTGTTTCCTATATGCAAGGAGAGCTTAACATCTCTCTTACATATAGATTCATGTTGAGTATATTATAAATTGAGGAGCTTGACAACTCTTCTTTATATGATATACGTGTGTAGTGGGAGCTTCACATCTCCTCTTATGCATTACATAATATGTGTTATGTGAGTTAGGGCTTGTCATCCCTTCTTCATGTAACGCATATGTGTAGGGAAGCTAACTTAGCATCTTCCTCTTCATGAATATATATCGCATATAAATTTTTATTGATTGATTTGTATTACCCCTTCTTGATCTCTTTGTTTTAGACAAAAAGGGGGAGTAAAATTTGTTTGATTTGATTTTACTTTGAACCCTTTGTTGATGAGTGACAAAAAGGGGGAGAAGTATTTTGAGTATATATGCATGTTTTTATTGCTTAAGGGGGAGAAGTATTTGTCTTCCTTATTAGTTATGCATATATGTTTTGTATTGCAACTAGGAGAAAAAGGATTTCATGTTTTATCTCCATACATTGCATACATTTTTATGAGCTTCATTATCATATATCATTATTTATTTGTTATGCATGAGTTAAGGGGGAGCTTCTTTGAAGCTTTACTTTAATCCATGCATATATAACTTCATGAGTTTTGTCATCATCAAAAAGGGGGAGATTGTTGGCCCAAAGGCCTATCACCCTAGTTTTGATGATGATCAACTCATGAAGTTATGTTTACTAATGATCTTGTGTTAACTAGTGACATATTCATTATCAAGATCTTAGTAGGTGCATAGCTCAATAAAGGATAAAATGTCAAGATTTGGAGCTAGCACGGTGTGATCCAAGGAGCTTTTGGATCAAGCTTGGACCAAGTCAAGATGATGAGAAGACTTCAAGGGAAGACTTCAAGAAGTTGAAGACTTGTGTCTAGGTATAAGATTTTGTTTTTGTTTTAGTTAAAAATGTAAAGGATAGAATAGTGGTGGATTGCTCAAGTATACCATGCACACACACTCTTGATTAAATTGTCTTTTCATAAAAGAAGTTTCAGATTTAGAAAAGACTTTCATTTTGGAAAAACATAGTTTTGATTTTTGGTATTCAAAGTTATATGTTTTAACCAAACCTTATTTAGAGCTTAATGACAAAAACATAGATATTCCTTCTTGATTGTGTAGTGGATCATATCCATACACACTATGCTGTAAAAGTATATCATGTTTTGTATTTGATGAAGATTTGGAAAAACATGTTTTGGAAAAATATTGTTTTGGAAAAACAGTTTTTATCATGAGCCAAATATTTTCATGTTACAAAAATAGTCCAATCTTTTATAACATGCCTTGATTTTGTGCAAGCATGTTTGTATATCAAAAGTATATTGGTTAAACTATTTTTATAGATTTTTAAGTATTTTATGGAATTTTATTTGAGCCAAAAAGACTAACTTTTTAATCCCAGAAAACTGTTTCAGGCTTCAGATAAGTCGACTTGACCTTCTTTACAGTCGACTAATCCTGAAGTCGGTCGACCGATTGGGTCGACCGACGTGCACGCTTTTGTGCACTGGAGGACGGCCGACCGTACGGGTCGACCGCTCCAGAGAGCTCTGCTCTCTGGAAAGTTCGGCCGACCGTACGGGTCGACTGACAGAGAGTTCGCTCTCTGCTCCAGTTGCTCGGTCGACCCGGGCGGTCGACCGTGGCTCCAACGGTCGGATTTCTGACCGTTGGCGGTCGACCGCACGGGTCGACCGGCAGGCCTGACAGGCCCCAACGGCTAGTTTCTGGCAGCCTATAAATTTGGGGGTTTGGTCATTGTTTTGAGCTAAGATTTTAGGAGAGTTTTGAGCCAGTTTTTCCCACTCCATTAAAAGAGTTTTCTCCACAAATTTGAGAGCAAATACTTCCAATCTAAAGGGAAGAATTTATCAAGAGTGTTAAAGTGAATTTCTTGAGTTTTCCTCCACCACTCTCATCCTTGTTTTTCTCACACCACACTTGAGCTATCCATTGCTATTCATCTTATAGGAGTGTTGTAGTGAGAGTTTTTATTGGTGATCAAAGTGTTTAGATCACCAAGAGTTCTTTCTTGTACTTTGAGGAGGTGGACGTGTGTGTCCGCATTGTTTCGAGTTCGGGTGCGAACTCCGTGTTTGAGGTGCGGCCTCGGCAAGCTTGTGGGGCTTGCGTGTGTACGGGACTAGGGAGTCCGAGGGCTTGTAGGTGTTGCGGCACCGGGGAGAGATCCATTGGGATCTTGCATAGTGGAAATCCTTCGTGTGTCGAAGGCGGGGATGTAGAGCAAGTGTGCTCGAACCTCGAAACATACCCTTGTGTTTGCGATTGCCATTTCTCTCTCTCTATCTCCTTGTTTATATCTTGCATTACTTATCTTGTCTTTACTTTTATATGCATGATATATTCCTTGTGCTCATATTGATATACTTGCTTGGGATTGTTGACTAACACTTGTATTCAACCAAGAGAGCCAACGTGGCACCTCAACCCATTCAAGGGAAATCTAGAGGAGTTTGTCCAGAGCCCTTCACGGGGAATTCGGCAACACTCTTTGGTTATACGTGGTGTTTAGTGTAAAAGATTTAATTAGGTCATAATTATTTTAGCTTCCGCATTATTTGGCATTAAGTGACCATTAGATTATCCATCACCTATTCACCCCCCCTCTAGGTGAACTTACAAGTAGGGGTATAATCGTCCTGAAAATCTGGAAACAGATTGGGTCAATCTGTTTTACATCCAGTAAGTAGCCTCGCCGCGAGGCTAGAATCAGTTTCTGCGAAGCTAGGAATAGCTGATCTCTTGATCCGCTCAGCTAAATGAGGAATACTTCCTTGATTCCTTCCAAATAACTGAAAGATCTCCTGATCTTCTTACCTGATTGGCAGAGTCAAAAGATCATAACAAACAACTGCCAAATTTGATCTCAATTAGATTTGATCTCATCTAGAGATTTGATTGGTCAAATGTGACCATAAAAGACTCGCAGCGGAGTCATTGCATTGAGCTCATGGCGGAGCTGGGAAAAGCATCTGGCGAAATTAAAAGAAAACTCTTCAGCAGAGCTGGATAACTTTGTGGCGAAGCTACCAATTAGCCTTTTACGCAGCTGCATGGGGCTTCGAGCGAAGCTAACTCTCTACAGAGTTAACTGAGCATTTCTGTGAGAAGTTGTAAGTTAGCTCGCAGCGAGGCTGTGAAGGAGCTTCCTGCGATGCTAAGCAACTTTGGCTTCTTATGCGAGACTTATCTCGTGGGCTCGTGCGAGACTAAGCGTTGAGCTAACTTAGTGTCTCTGGACCTGCTTGGGCCTTCTCACGAGCTTTTCTTGGCTTACTGTCTGCTTCATTTGATCAGTAGAGTCCAAGTTGTTGATACGTCCCTTTGAGATGGGTAAAGAACTGGTCGTCGGTTTGTCTGCCACTTTCTTTTGTAGATGTTAACAAGTTAGACATTGTTCAGGCCAGTTAGGAATCTTGTCTTTTTAGAGTGTCAACAAGACCCCCTTCAAAGTTTTCGTAAGTCTGCAATGGAATGGTTCAGGCTCCGAAATACTTTGAACTGCTTTGATTGATGATATGTGAAATACGAACGTCACCATAGTGGTTGAGTTCAGCTCCGCTTTCAATCCTGCTTCCGGATTGGAATAAGTTCGCTGAGGAATCGTGTAGATTCGCGATTCTGGGTAGCTTCGCGTCTGGGTAGCTCGCGTCTGGGTAGCTTCATGTTAACTCGGTGTTTGGAACGACGTTCCTTTCCCGAGGCTAACTGCTTTTTGGCGAGTTACAAGAGGGATTGCCCCTTTTCCCGAGGTTAGAATAAACTCTCTTGCTTTTAACGAGGGAAATTGTTCCCTTTCTCGAGGCTAAGAATTTAAATGCTTTAACTTTGCCCGCGCTTCTAGGCTTGAAGCGGCAGCGGCGTGGTCAGGCCATGAGGCCTATAAATAGGACACTTGAAGTCCTTTTCAGAAAAACAGTTTGTTCATGACATCCCCTCGTTGCCCAGGAAGGGAGACTCAGATCTCTGAAATAGTGGGGGCGTCCATCCTGGTCATTAACCGGCCAAGAGCTGGTGAGTCTCGGTCATCCAGAGATTTTACCAATGGACTAGTGACTTTAGGGAGTTTATCCCCCTTAATCTTTCTTAAGGGATTGATTTCTCTTATTCTTCATTCTGTATTTGACTGACTCGCAGAGAAGGGTTTCAGCCCTATTTTCCAGCTTCTCGGCGAAGCTATCATTCTCGCTTGATCAGGAAAAGACTTTTTCATGCAGAGTTCCTGTCTTGATCTATTAAATCTGTCTGTTAAATCCGCCACATAGGCGAGAATTGGGACTTAGTCTCTTCAAGGTTGAGCCAGTCTTGCCATATAGGTGGGGCTAAGACTGCGTCCCTCTGGACCAGTCTGGCTTAGCCATATAGGCGAGGCTAGGACTTGGTCCTTTTTTAGGCTTCTTCAGCCTAACTGCCTTAGGCGGAGCTAAGACTTGGCTTATGCTGAGCTAGTCCATCATCACTGTACAAGCAAGGCTATCCTCTGCTTAACTGAAGCACCACTGGATCGGATATGAACTGCTTCGCCCAAAGAATTTGACTTAGCATTTCGTCTTTACAGTTTTCTCTTTGATTTAATGCTAACCTGTTTCCAGTTTGCATTGCAGTGAACCATGCCCGCCAGTCTTTTGTCTTGATGAAAGAGACTAGAAACTTGCCTCTTGATCTTCAAGTTGAAAATTTAATCCTAAGAAGGAGGAACATACTGGAGCAGCTGATGCGTGTTCCAAGAAAAGGTTGGCAGTTGCTTATCCGAGATGAACCACTTCGAGAAGGGGTTGGTAGTCGCTTATCCGAGATGATCCACTTCGAGAAGGGTTGTAGTCACTTATCCGAGATGATCCACTTCGGGAAAGCGGGCGTCCCTGTAAGGTCTCGGATCCTTCCTTTGCCAATTTTAATCAAAGAAGATCCGGCTTTCTGGTGGCAACCTGTCCTTTGCCAATTTCATCAAAGAAGATCTAACTTCTTGATGACAAAATCTGCCATTAAGCGAAGGATTATTGCCTTGTGTAGGAGGAAGGACTTTCGTGTCCTGTTGGTTTGGCTTATCACCTTGGAAGTAGATAGGATAACTTGTATGCCTTTGGAGAATGATTCGGTTGTACGAAAGACCACCTTGATGTAGTGTCAATGTATCTTCCCTTTTGAATCAATAAAAATGTTTATTTTCTGCTTATCTGCTTTGTTTCCCTCCTTTTTGATTCGAGAACACCTGGAGTGGACTAGCCTTAGGTAAGTCTTTCCTTAGGAGGAAATAGAAGCTCTCAGCGGAGCTAAACTTCCAGCGAAGTTGGGGACAGACTCCCAACTAAGTTAGGAACAAGTCTCTGGCGAAGCTAACACGAAATTTTCGCGAAGCTAGAGATGTGCTTTTAGCGGAGCTAAGGCACGCTTCTCAGCGAAGTTACTCAAGCGTCGTGCGAAGTCAACGCTGAACTCATGGCGGAGTTAGCCCTTAGCGGGGCTGAAGTAACACTTCTTGGGAAGGCGCTTTAGGCGCCGTTTCAAATTAATTTGAAAAAAACCGTCTACGCTCCTTTTGAGGAGGCAAAGTTTAGGCAATCTTAAGCCTATAAAAGCCCGATTGGGCTGAAAGAGAGAGAATTACTTCTCTTTGAATTTTTAGAGAACAAATCTCTTTTCCTCCTTCTTCATTTGATATTTAAGAACTTTCCAGTTCTTCCATGGCCCCCAAAAGACGAGCATGCAAAGAGGCAGCGACCTCTGTGACGGAGGGGCCTCCTCCTCCTTCGGTCATTGAGCGCCCTATTGCAGATAGGGATTTTTCCCTTTTACTCAGAGATTTTCATCTCTTTTCGAAGCCAATTTCTTGCTATCTCATGATGAATCTAGAATGATTCATTGTGATCCAGTGATCTCAGAGAGTTCAACTCCCTTAATTTTCTTTACTGACTTCTTAGGGATTTAATTCCCCTTAATTTCTCAACTGGAAATTTAGAAACCGAATGGTTTCTTCTCCAAGCTTCTGTGCGAAGCTAACCCTTAGGTGGTTCACATTCTATTAAATAGCAGGATGCGAAGCTAGCCTTAGAAGCGTAGCTGGAAAAGGATTTTAAAGCCCTTAAACTGATTTTAGGCAATAGTACCCTTCTGGCGAAGTTAGCCCTTGAGGGCTTCTTCGCATTCTGTTCGGCGATAGGCTGCCAGACGAAGCTTTCAGAGCAAAGCTAACACTTGGATATTTTCTGCATTTTGCCCTCGTGCAGAGTGTGGTGCTAAGCGGCGGCTGTGAAGCTGAGCTTCGGGGCGAAGCTAATGCTAGGCTAGCTTCGCTCGGAGATTGGAGCTATGCCTCAGCAAAAATTATGTTCTTGCTTTAGCTTTCTTTAGCAAATGAACTAATATGATTTCTTCTTACTTTTATAGTGCACTATATTCCGGGTCCTCTGAACAGTCTCTTTGGAACAGCCTGGGGCTGGACGGCAATGTTAGCCTGCAGTTCCAAGGGCAGGCTTCATTATTCAGTGACGGAAGTGCTCCCGATCGGGATGCACTTATCTATGCCGGAGATCAGCTTACCATGAGGAGCATCTTAACCACTGCTCCCCTTGAAGATTCTGACCGAAAAATCTATCGAAAGCCAGGCTTCATGTTCGAGGATGCAGCGCCAGATACTGATCATCAGCTGCTAGCCGGAGAGGGGCAGTGGATTTTCAATCTGGATAGCGAGAAGTATTATCTCCCATCTAGCAAGCGTCATTTTCCACTGTCTTTCTTCCAGTGCGTGATGAAGGCGCGGAAGATACAGTGGCAAGTGACTCGGACTACTGACTCCTTTCACGTGGGAAAGTTGATAGCTTCGCCTCCTAGTTACACAAGGCGGGTCCTCCTCGTTGTATATTGGGTCCCCACCCTGGGAACGTTCTCCTGGACATTCCAGTGGGGGAAAATCCTACGATGGCTCAGACTTTTGGAAATCAGTTCTTCAAAGCTCGTGGTAATTATCCAGCCACTAATTTCAGGACCCCTGGGTGGATTCACCCTCCCAAGGCATGGTGGAGGGACTTGACCTTATATGTCTTGGCCCATTTTGAAGAGGACCTGGAGAGATTGGGACACTACGAGGCTGTCAGGGCAACCTGTTACGGCATCCAGATGAGCGTAGCAAACTTCTACGCCATCTTTGAGTTATTGCCCAGCTACAGGGACCTTCTTCACCCCTGTAGGCGAATTGGGTATGGCTTTGCGAGATGTGGGAAGTCTCTGTTCTGTCCTTGGGAGCTCTCCCATATGAAGAATATTTCCCATGCGAGGCAGAATTGGCACTTCTAGAGAAGTAGAAGACCGCCTTATTCGAGACTTACCGGGAGTTGATGTGCCACCTTTATATTTGCTCGAGTATGCATGGGAGACATAAGAGAGCTTCATGCAGCTCGAAGAGCTGGGGGAATTATTTGTTTCCCAACCTGGAAGATGCTCCTGAGGCAGCTCACTGCGGGGTTGCATATGAGGACATTTTTTGAAGGATGCAAGAACACTCCCAAGGGGATATGATTTCGGAAGAGGATGATGGACCTACAAGAAAGGTGATATTCTCTGGAGTTACCATCATCAGGCTCGTCGACCGCTGTCTCAGAAGGCACTTTTGGCCGGGTTTTTATCGGTTTGGCTGAAGAGATGTGTGGTGCCATCTCCCTCTAGTGACGTCATCCTTCCGACTGTCTTATTGACGGCCGTTCGTCTAGTCCACGGTCGTTCCCTTGGACTTCTCCCGGCAATGGTGTGCTGTATTCAGCGGGGCCTTCGTGCATTGATGGAGGCTTTCTGTAGGCCACCAGTAACGAAGAGGGGCAAAGGCACTATCCTGCCTTGCGACGGACCAAACCCCACGATTGGTTTGCCATACACTTATTTGATGGCATGGTTCGCCCTTCACTTCCCTTCCATTATCCAAGCCGGTGAGGAGCCTCCAGAAGGCGTCCGGATGGCGCTTCTCTGTCGATTCGAGGGGTGTTCATGGTTAATGACTTATGTGGCCGCGGTTCGCAAGCTGCTGAGCCGGTATGACGTTTACAGTCTTTTCCGCTGCTTTCCTTACACCCGCGGTGCAGACTATGGTGAAGAATTTAAGGATGTAGGAGATGGGCAGACGTCGCTAAGCGGGGAGTTTTTGAGTGGCTGGTTAGCATCCGGCCATCCCATCTGGTGTACAGGAGTGGGGATACCTGCTACTTGGAACCCTACGTCCCGAGTCGGTTTACTCGTCAGTTCGGGTATGACCAATTGTACGTAGGTAACCCGAACACCAATCTGGCCTTTATGGGGAGCTTCATTGATGATGCTCGTGCCTGGCGGTTCTACATCGCTAGCTGTACTGAGGCGCGGCTATGCATGCCGCTGAGGATTCTGAATTTTCAGACAACTTTGGGGTTCTTTCAGTGGTACAGAACTTCAAACTCCACACCAACGGGTTTTCTATTAACTCTTTTGGCGTGAAGTTAATCTCTCAACAGAAAGTTACTGAGAGAGGTGAGGGCAGGAGGGTCCGCGTACCAAGCCTCAGGGAATTCGTCACCATTGCTGATAGTGAGGCTTCGGATGCAGAGAGTCCCCGTTTTGAGGGGAATGCAGGTGCTGAGGTTCCACCTGATGATCCTGGTGGGGTAGGCACGGCCCCCATGGAACATGTTGATGTAGAAGAAGTGGAGGAAAAAGATCCCAACATCCATTTCAAGCGAAAGCGGGAAGGGGATCTCGTGGAAGAGGGTAGTGAAGAGGCCTCGTCGCTACACTCTTACCATTATTGCAGAGGGTGAGTCAACCGTGGTGCCTCCTCCTCCTGCTCCATTAGTCATTAGGCTGTTGGCTCTGAGGCAGGCCGCTGATAAAGCTGTTCCTGACCTGAGTAAGGCCAGTCCTTTTCTTCCAGCATATACTTATATATTTCATACAGCTCATTGTTTATTCTATGATTCAGGAACTGAGATGGCAAGAGACCGAGAGCGAGGATGTAGGAGAACAGGGAGATTACTATGATTCCCTGTTCACTTATAAAGAAGGTGACGAGGCTAGCTACTTCGTCACCTCAGAAGACTCTGGAGGTGATGCGGCCGACGTCGGTCCTTCAGGTGTTGGGACCTCAAAAGGAAGTCCCGTTGCCTCTAGCTCTTTAGGATGGACCACAGAGGTTCGACGAGTGAAGGCGGACCGACCGTCCGTGTTGACTCTGCCAAAGATTTACCTATAGAGCCTGAGAGGACTGATGTCGCCGTCGAGAAAGTTCGGAGAGAAGCTGTGGTCAAGGCGATTGAGGCGATATCATCTTTGGTAATGTTTTGACCTTTTGTGAATAATTCTCTCCTGATATTCATATACCTTGCTTAAACAGGGTCTTGCTACAGGTGTTCACCTTGGGTGCATCGACTTCAAGGGAGCCAGCTAATTTTCCTGAGGGAATCAGGGGTGAAGCAAGTACTTCGACCGCGGCGGATGCTGCTGAGTTGGATGCCTTGTATCACGGGCCTGCCCTCCTATCAACTGAACCAGCAAGTGGCCTTAAAGAGACCGAGGGGACAGTGGTTACAGAACCAATCTCACTTCTAACTACGTCGGTAAGTGAACTGCCAGTGGTTTTGCCAGCGCTGCCTATCCTGCCAATTGTGAAGCTGAAGGTGATTGCACGTCCTACTTCTCCAATACTGGTTGTTGAGCCAACTCTCCAGAGTAGTTACCAGTCCTGCGTCGATTGTAGCTAGGTACTGGTTTCAATGAGTACTCCTCCGAGATCACCGACGATCCACATATTTCTCCAGTCAGTGCTCTTGCCATTCCCTCTACGGTTATGTCAGTGTAACTGTGGAAGCTTTGCCTTCAGGGGCCACTCGTTCCCCGGGAGTAGTTGAAGCCGAGAATGAATTGTGCTGAGCTAGTCGACAACTTTTATAAGGGCTTGAAGCGCTCCATTCTTGGTCTTGAAGGGCTCAACTACCTCGTTTTCTGCTTTGAAGGTGGTCCTCTCTCGAAGTTTGACAGCATTCGAGACTTGGGAGGGGATGACAGGCTGCCACATTGGAGCTTCTGTGGGCAGGCTTGAGAGGGATGTAGATGAATGGCGCCATCTCAGTCATTCAGATATGGAGTCTTTAGTTAATGACTAGTTTGCATACCTCGCTGCTCAAATGCATGAAGCTCATCTTGCTGCTTAAGAAGCAGCTAAGGCAATTTCTTCCGACTTGAAATCTTGGAGATAAGGAAAGTAGAACTTGGGGATGCCATAGATGCTTCTAACAGTGCTCTTCTCGACGCTGAGGTAAAATCGAAAAGGCCAAGGAAATGATCAAGAAAGTTAATCTTCTTTTGTCCAAGGCTGAACCGGTGCGTTGGAGGAGATGGCACGGCTAGAGCAGCTTAAGGCTCAGAATGATGAAGTCCTGTAACAAGAGCTGACACAGAGGGCAACTTTGGTTGAAATTAAGGCTCGCCTGTCCAGACGGTGAGCTTTAACGAGGCCGAGTTGAGGTCGCAGGCACTTATCAGGGTTGCTGAGGAGAGAGAAGAATAGGTTGGCCACTCTTGAAGAAGGATCAAATCCTACGAAGCACCTCGTAGCTTGTAATTCGTGTATCCATGTATCCTTTTTTGGAATCAAATAAAAAGTAATTTATTTGGCTCCCCTGTTGCATTTCCAACTGTTTTATCTTCTAAATTTCAGTTCTTACTTTTCAAGTTGTATTGCAATCCTCAAAAGGAAAAGTATAACTAATTAATCAGTAGTGATAAACTGATAGGGTTAGTTACATTTAAAGAAATAGTCCTACTGGACTGATATATGAGATTGGATATCCATCGGTTCAGAGGTGACAAACTGGACATAACCGATTAGGGTTTACCAAACTCGAGGTGTTTACT
>JAVJIF010026605.1:0-108021 GCA_038442645.1 Agave tequilana
GAAGGGCATTTCTGCCCTTTCTGGCTGCCAACAGGCAGATTTTTAAGAGGGTATAAATACCCATCTCTTGAGCTAGTTTCTTTATGGTTTTAGTGAGCAAAATTTTCCCATCTTCTTAAGTGTTTTTAGTAACAAGATTTCAAGAGTTTTTGGGCTTACATATTTTATCTTTATTTGTTTTAAAGGTTGAAAAAATCAAGAAATGAGAGTCTTTGGGAATTGGTTTTTGATCTTCATTTATTTTCAATCTAGAGTTTTTCTCAAGAGTTTTTCTTTGTGATTTGTTTTCCAACTCTTTGTTTTCTCACACTTGAGCTATCATATCTATCCTATCTATAGGATCTTGTTTTTGTGAGAAAATTGGTTTGTGGTTGTTGAGACCACCAAGTGTTGTAATCCTCTTTATTTTGTTGGTATCCCTCTTGTGTAGAGGTGATTGTGGAGGTTGTGTTTGAGTTGGTTGTTATCCCTCTAAGTGTAGAGGTGATTGTTGGTGTTGGCTTTGAGCCTTATCCCTCTAGTGTGAGGTGATTATTGTTTGGCTTCGTGCCCTATCCCTCTATTAAGAGGTTGATCTTGTGTGGCTTAGTGCCTTGCCTCTTGTGTGGAGGTTGTTGGTATTTGAGAGAGGAGTTGTATACTCTAAAGTTGTATTACCAAAATCCTCAGTGGAGATTCCCTGTATGTGAAGTCCTGTGTGGACGATATAGTGAAAATCCTTCTGTGTGAAGGCGGGGACGTAGAGCAGTGGCTCGAACCTCGAAACATATCTCGGTGTTTGCGATTGATCCACTATCTCTAAACTCTCTCTCTTATATTGTGCCTTACATTATTTCATATTGTTCATATCATACTTATATGCTTGGTATTGTTTGTGTGCCTCACTTGTGTTGAACCAAGAGAGCTTTACATAGCACCTCAACTCTTATTTAGAGGAATTTAGAGGAGATAGTCCGAGCCCTTCACCGAAATTCGGCTACACTCTTTGGTTACACTAAGTGTGTTTGCATTTTTTTTAATTCTGCATCATTTGTCATTATATTAGCCCTACACCTATTCACCCCCCTTTAGGTGCACTTTCAAAATATCCACAACATAGGCTAAGGATATAGGGATCAAATGTTCTTGTTTACATACAACGTGGAACAATTTTAATAATTTCACGTATGCATTTTTGCAACTAACAAGGATAAAGCCTTTAAGTGTCTAGACAGCATAAAGAGTTTGAAGTGAGTTAAACCAACTTTTGTTCATCATCAAATTAGGTTAAACGAAGAATTTTCATGGAAGTTGTTAAAAAAAACATTTGCTTGTTACTGGTATGGTTACAAGTTTAAGAATCTCCGGAAAAATTATAAGAAATTATTGATAGAGTAGTCCGATTTATTTTCCTTATTACTCAAAAAACTATAATCTACGCCCCTTGCATTGTTAATTTGAAGTTACATGAAGCAACGAGAAGTTCTTGACTGCATAGAGCAAAGACAAATATACTACCATAATTCCAACAACATCATATGCAATTTCTTTTCTTTTCTTTTTCCTATAAAAACTTTTTAACAATGCTTTCCAACAATATTACAATTTACAAGGACTGATAAGCAATTATCGAGTGTAAATGTATCATTCAACAAGGAATTGTTCATAGGCACTAAAAACTAAACACCTGCATGCATATAAAAGATGGTCTATTTCTTCTTCCCTTTTCACCGAAAGGAGAAAGGATCTGCATTGGGATTTGGCAAGGATTTGGTTATCCCACTTCTTGAGCCAATGCCCTGCATCTTTGAATCTCAAATTGTAAACTAGCAAGAACTTTTCCATCTCTTAGTACCTTGTTCTACTTGATTTAGCATCCTGAGTTGTCTTGAGAGAAAAATGAGAGAGAGTGAAGCAAAAGAGCAAGAGCAAGAGCACATGGTTGTCTCCTCTTCCTTTCCTCAAAGATGGGGAGCCAAGAGGAGAACATGCTCTCTCTCTCTCTCTCTCCCCCTCCCTCCCTCCCTCCCTCCCTCCCTCCATTTAGAACAGCATTTCCTTAAACTCACCAAGACTTTGAACAAGATTAATTTTGTTGGTCTTGGCTAAATGTGCTAAGTTGAGAAACAGAGAAGTTGTTGTTAATGATAATAACTTCATATGCATGTCTCCATCCTTTTCTTTCTATATCTTCGGCACTAAAGGTGGAAACATACATATGTTGAAGGTAAAATGAACACTTCAAAAATTTATGATTTATGTATCCTTCTTTTTCTACCTTTAGGACTAAAAGGTAGAAATGTATTCAAGGCAAAGTGAACATTAATTCAAAAGCTTATGGTGATACATTATAATTATAGTATACACACATATACATACACACATGTACACACACATATTTATTGAGTTCCTCTACCTGCATTCATACAAAGAGGTTAAGAAGAAACACACACTATTAGGATTGTAGTGGTCAAAAATTGACCCTTAGCAAGATGCTGACACGTGTTCAAGCAACCAAGTTCTCTTTTTGAATTTTTCACAACAATTAACTGCCTTCATCACATCACACCCTCCCGAGAGCATCCATAGTTCCTAGAATCACTCAAACCCCACTCAATTCAACCTCCAAAGCTCCGCCACCTAGAGCCATCCCGGAGGCATCATCCTCTGGTGTCACCTACAGTCCAACATCTCCGACTTCACCCGCAAGTCCCCAGTAACAGCCGTCGAGATCTCCGTCTGCATCACGCCGTCTCTTCTTTCCCACGTTGAAGATGTGTAATGCACATGCGTTCAAGGTGAACAGTTACGAAATTTCAGGCATGCAATCTTAACATCACACCAACAATTACGACCTTTACAACAAATTCGCACAGGAAGATCATGCAGCTACGCAAATCTCGTGAACACTCCATCCGCCTCAGGGCCTACAGTTCATTACAAATAAATCTTCTTCTTGAGGAGGAAGAGGGAGGACGGGACTTTTGGGCCTTCCATCCAATCTAACTCCAAAAAATACCAATACATGTTTGTTATTCCTATAAAATGGTGAGTTATAGTGAATTTTCTTTCTCCTCTCCGTAAATTTTTTTGATTTGAGTTTTCACATAAAAATATCGTGTCTCTATCTGTTATTTGTGTGGTGTTTGTTATTTTGCACTTACACCTTAACATACTCTCGTTTGTGGTGTGGATCGACCGTCTGATCACTCAAGTGAAAAATCTCCACCACAAAATGATGCTTTCATTGATATTTGAGTCCTTACACTCAAGATTTCTCCTCTGAAAACCCAAAAAACTTAAAAGCCTCTTTCAGATCGACCGTGGACTCAAGAAAGCGAGCCGTCAATAGCACAACATCCAAAGGTAAAGCCATCGGAACCGCTCGGGGCACGACCTTTTCACCATCCATTGATCAGCCGCATACCACTGAGAATACTGGCTCATCCTCGGCTCAGGAAGCAACTGCCACTGTCCGACCACAGCAGTGGCATGAAGACCAGCTCCTATAGATGCTTACGACATGAAAGAGCATATGAAAGAACAACAAGCTCAATCAGATCGCGATTGGGACAGGCGGCTCTCGACCGCGAGAATGTCATCCGTGAGCAGGGTGCATTGAGGCAGCTCAACGATCAATTCTAGACTTAAATCACTGTCCTCCAGAATAACCAGGCATCAACGGAGTCAGAAAGCAAACCTGAAGTCAGTGAATCTCCCGACCTCTAAGACCTCGACAAACTGATTCAGAGATGGATCACCAAAGCCTGGTTGCAAGGCCACCCAACGCCTTCAGTTACCAAGTTTTTGACTCCTCCCTCTTCAAAGACATCCTTGAATGCGAGTTTTAGAGAAAATTTTACAACTCCAACCTTCGATTACTACTCCAGGGTGAACGACCTCGTCCAGCATATCAGGCATTTTTGGGACAAGATGATGGTCTATTCCCGCAATGACCCACTATTGTGCATCACCTTTCCTTCCAGTCTGAAAGTTGTGGCATCAGATTAGTTTTACTCTCTGCCGCCTCGCTCTTTCTACAAATTTGAGTAGGTAACCAAGGCATTCCTAACTCGGTACGCCTCCCGCCAAGAGGCCAAGAAGAACAGTCATCATCTCCTCCCCGTCAAGATGAGGCAGAGCGAAAGCCTCAAATCATACATCAACTTCTTCCAAAGCCAACTTGTCAAAGTCCCCAACTTCAGAGAGGACATCTCTGCACTCGCATTCATTAGTGAGTTGCAGCTTTCTCACCCCTATACAAGCACCACCTCAAGCACAATGTCACTGGATGAACGAGGTCTTATCACGAGCTCAGCCCTACATCCAGCTGGAGGAATTATGAAGACTACCTTCACTTATACTGTGAAGCACGGTGATGTCGGAGAAAAGTCGCATGAAACCTCCGCTCATTCTCAAGATCGGAACAGGGGCAACCTGTCTTCAAGAAACAAGCGCTCTCTATCCTTCCACTAAATCTGCTCCGAGCTTACAATCTAATGGAACAACATTTAATCCATTGAAACTCCCCATCAACGAGCTCTTCAACACCTTCAAAGACCAGCCATGGGTTAGGCGCTTGAGACTAATCCAGTACGATCCCTCCCTTCTCAGCGCAGAAGAAATTACTCTTACCATGACTTCAAGGAATACAAGATCATCTATTGCTGGGCCTTCTGAAAGTACCTAAAAGAGCTCATCCAACAAGATCTCCTCAAAAAGTACATCCTCATTCCCGAAGTAGCCTCCAGATTTGGACAGCTCAATGCTCCACTGCCTATCCAGCATAACACAGGATCACTAAATACAAAATGATTGACTTGTCTTTCGTTTTCAAAAGATAGAGCAGACTCCTATCCCTATCATTTCCTGTATTCCAATTCCATGCATTCCATTCCAATATTGAATAAAAATATTATTTTACTCCTAACCATTGCAGCCATACCAAGTTAGACATTCCGCTAATGGGATTTTATCCACTCGGAACTGCTCCACTGCTGGGATTTCTCCCACTCGGAGTCGATCCTTTCGCTGCTGGGATTTCTCCCACTCGGAGGACATGTCTAGGCATTTCGCTGATGGGATTTTCCCAACTCAAAAGCAACTGTGAACTACTTCGCTGCTGAGATTTTTCCCACTCCGAATGACTATGTCTAGGCGTTTCACTGATGAGACTTACCCCACTCTAAAGTGACTATGAATTACTCCGCTGCTAGGATTTCTCCCATTTGGAGGATTATGTCTAAGCATTCCATTGATGGGATTTTCCCAACTCGAAAGTGACTATGAACTACTCCACTGCTGGGATTTTTCTCACTCGGAGTCAACCTTTTTTCTATTGGGATTCTCCCACTCGGAGTCAGCCCTTCTGCTGCTGGGATTTCTCCCACTCAAAAGTGACTGTGAACTACTTCGCTGCCGGGTTTTCCCATACTCGTTAGCCCTTCTGCTGAAGATTTTCCCCACTCGGATGCGACTGTGAACTACTCTGCTGCTGGAATTTTACTTACTCGGAGTTAGCCCTTCCACTGCTAGGATTTCCCTCACTCGAAAGTGACTGTCAACTACTCTGCTATTGGGATTTCTCCTACTCAGAGTCAGCCTTTTTGCTGCTAGAATTTCGCCCACTCGAAAGAGACTGTGAACTACTCCGCTTTGGGATTTCCCCCACTCAAAGTCCGCCCTTCCACTGTTGGGATTTCTTCCTCTTAAAAGCGACTGTGAACTACTCTGCTACTGGGATTTCCCCCACTTGGAGGCCCAACTCCGCTGCTGGGATTTCTCCTATTCGGAGGTCCAGATCGCCACTACGCCACTGGGATTTTTTTCACTCGGAGTTGACGCATCCAATCTGTCGATGGGTGATACCCCCACTTCAGATCGTTACCGAGGTCACAGCTCCTCTGATGAGATTTTCCCCACTCGAAAATGACTGTGAACTTGATTCCGTTGCTGGGATTTACCCCACTCGGAGGCCACCTCCGCTACTAGGATTTCCCCCACTCGAAGGCCCAGATCCACTGTTGGGATTTCTCCCACTCGAGGTCCAGATCGCCACTCCGCTATTAGGATTTTCCCACTCGAAGTTGACACATCAAATTTGTCGATGAGTGATACCCCAACTTCAGGCCTTTTTTCAATTTGTAAGTAATCTGAGAGACTATGATTGCACAAGACACATGGTATATGCATGAGATTTTTCTTGTTTGGATTACCCCCTCGATGTACTAGTTTCGTGTGATTACAGGATGGAGGAACAAAATGCATCGAAGATGGAACAGTCACCCAGGTATTATCTAAACCTCACCTTTGTAAATGTGTGCATGTTAGTCATCCCGTGATGATATTGTTGTGTATGTCTAGCCTACGATCGTATGAGACACATGGCATATACATGATGATTTTCTTGTTTGGATTATCTCCTCGGCATACTAGTTTCATGTGATTAAAAGCTGGGCATACACAGTCTTGTCGTCTCAAATTATTCTTTTAATACTACATCTAACATTTAATTCGAGTTGCATCATTGCATGTTTGTATGCACATCCTCCCTCTGCTGTGAGATTATTCCCACTCAAAGGCCTAACTCTACTGTAAGGATTTTTCCCTCTCAGAGTCCCAAGGTCATGGCTCCGCTGATGGGATTTTCCCCCACACGAAAGTGACTGTGAACCCGACTCTATTGCTAGGATTTTTTTCACTCGGAGGCCCAACTCCGTAGCCAGGATTTTCCCCACTCGGAGGATAAAAATTTGCATGTATTGATAATGGGACTACCCCCACTCTGGAACACTACAAACCTACCAAATCATCCACATGCTAAGTCAAATATTCCGGAGTTAAGGACAAGCACTCCGCGGAGACATTCAATTCCAAACAACACAAAATGCAAAATAAACCATGCAAGATTTATGCAATTATTTCCATTCCAAATACAAACATTTATTCTAAATCTTTCCATTCCGATTACATTACTTTAAATTTACTTGATTACGTCTAACATGAGCAATACAAGATTATGTCATATTTCTATGTGTATATTTTGAAAAAAATACAGATGATCACCCTCTTATCCATCCAACCCTACTAAACAAGTCCCCGATGCTAAAGCACATAGAGATCTGCCTATCAAAAAATACTTCATGGAGGCACAACCTTATTGTTCATGCCATCATCCAAAGATCTCGGAGGATGTTCAGGAAATTCCTTCACAAAAATAAGAGATCCATCAAATGAAGAACCTTCTCATTTCCACTCAAAACAAACCTTCTTGGAAGCCAGGCATACTCGACAAGACATGCAAGCCGGTGATTACATCACGCCACCGACCCTTTATTCTGAGGAAGAGATAAGAGCTCCATAAGGAGGAGTGCTTCATTAGCGATATCCTGAGGAATACCGCCATACTTTCCTCCTGTTGCTCGTCATGAGGAGAAAGTCTCTAAGTGCGAAGCATCAACCCTCGATCGGAGTGAAGACTGCCAAACATAAGAGATGACGATCGAATCAGATCGACCTCCATGACTGTCTGGAACAAACCTCACTCTTTCTCATGCATGAAACCAAGAAAGTAGAACACCAAACTCCGAGATGAGAGCTAAATTGACCCGATCGGATATCAGAAGAACAAACCAGATCAAAATGGAAGCCCAGCCCATCCTTCTGTTGGCCCAGAGGCCCTTCACTCTAGTTTTGATGATGATTAACTCATGTAGCTATAGTTTACTAATAATCTTGTGATATTTAGTTTCAGATATTTGATCAAGATATTAGTAGGTGATTAGCTTCAACAAAGGTATTTTGGAGCTTTCACATGTTGATTCAAGAGCTCGAGCGTCAAGATCGCATCTAATACTCGGTTGGAGTCAAGCTCGGTGGATCATGTTTGGATCGAGTCGGCTTGAAAATAAGAAGACTATGGTTTGTGTTTTAGTTTAGTGTTTAGATCTTATGTAAAGATTAGATAGTGTTGATATGCTCAAGTTCACATACACACACAAGTTTTAAGTTTATTGGTTTTTGGTTTTCGGTTTAACCAATTTTGGTTTTCATGTCAAAAACATAGATATAAATCTTTACATGTATATTGGATTCTATCCATATACAATATGCTTCTAAAATGTCTCAATATCATATTTTTGTATTTACATAAGTTTTGGAGAAAACGGTTTTCCATTTCAAAGTTTAGTTTTTGGAAAATACGGTTTTCGTTTAAAGACTAAATTTCAATATCACAAAAATGGTTCAAATAGTTTGTAATATGTGTTGAATTTTAGTCACACATATTTGTATTTCAAAGATCTTATAAACATATTTTTGTGAAATTTATGTGATTTTATGGGATTTATTTGATAATAAAAAGCCAAGTTTTCAATCCATAAAATAGCTGGACCTGGCCTTCTGCCGGTCGACCGCTGTAGAAGTCAGTCGACTGGTGCGGTCGATCAGTCCGATTGACCGACGTGCACAAACGTGTACGCAACTCGGGCTGGTGGGGCGGTCGACCATCCAGAGAGCTCTGCTCTCTGGAAATGGCCCAGGTCCACCGGCAGAGAGCTGTTGCTCTCTGTATCCAGTCCCGGTTGACCGGGCGGTCGACCGGAGGCATAACGGTCATAAAAATGACCGTTGGCCAGTTGACCGGGCGGTCAACCGGAAGGTCATTTCTGACCTTTCCAGACTGCCAATGGGTAGAATTTTGGTGCGTTATAAATACCTATCCTCTTGAGCTGTTTTAGCTAAGATTTTAGAAGAGAAAATTTTCCATCTTTTCAATTGTTTTACAGCAAAATTTTAAAGAGTTTTAGGCTTAAAGATTTCATCTTTATTTATTTTAAAAGGGTTAGAAAATTTAAAGATAAAGAGAAGTCTTTGGGATTGTTTTTTTGTTCTTCATTTCTATAGCTACTCTAGAAGTTTTCCCAAGAGTTTTTCTTTGTGATTTTGATTTCCAAACTATTTTTTTTCTCACACTTGAGCTATCATATCTATCCTATCTATTAGGATCTAGTTTTATAGGAAAATTGGTTTGTTGTTGTTGATACCACCAAGAGTTGTAAGCCTTCCTTACTTTGTCATATCCCTCTAGTGAGAGGTAATTGTGTTGATATCCCTCTAGTGAGAGGGGATTGTGGAGGTTGTGTCTGGTTGTTGGTATCCCTCTAGTGAGAGGTGATTGTGGATGAGTTTGGTTGTGTTGGTATCCCTCTAAGTATAAAGGTGATTATTGTAGAGTTGTGCTTAGTGCCTTATTCCTTTAGTGACAGGTTTATCTTGTTTGGCTAAGTGCCCATCCCTCTAAGTGTAGAGGTGATTTGTGTTGTGCCTTGCCTCTTGTGTAGAGGTTGTATTGTTGGAGAGAGAAGTTGTGTACTCCCGTCTGTATTACCCAAATCCTCAGTGGAGGTTCCCTGTGTGAGAAGTCCTGTGTGGACGATATAGTGAAAATCCTTCTGTGTGAAAACGAGGGACGTAGAGCAGTGACTCAAATCTCGAAACATATCTTGTTGTTTTCGATTGATCCACTATCTCTTAACTTTCTCTCTCATTGTGCATTGCATCATATTGTTAATATCATATATATGCTTGGGTTTGATTGTGCGCCATACTTGTGTTAAACCAAGATAACTTTACATAGCACCTCAACTCTTATTTAGAGGAATTTAGAGGAGATAGTCCAGCCCTTCACCGAGAATTCGGTTACACTATTTGGTTACACTGAATGTGTTGCAATTTATTTTAATTCTGCATTATGTGTCATTAGATTAGCCTTACACCTATTAACCCCCTCTAAGTGTACTTTCAATTGGTATCAGAGCCTACGCTCCTGATATTAGGTTTAACCATCTTGGAGTGAGATCTTGGTTGCTAATCTAGTATCTGTATTTGTATACTTATTTGTTTACACACGCTCATGGATTACCTTGCCCCTCCCTTGTTTGATGTTTCTAACATCGATATGTGGAAGCTTAGAATGAGTATGTACCTTAAAACCCTAGGCTTGCATGTTTTCCTTGCTGCTACCAAGAAATCTTATCTTGATAATAGCAAACATATAGAGGCCAATGCACAAGCCCTAGAGGCACTTAGAAGCACTTTAAGTAAAGAATATTTGTGTATAGCTTTTCATTGTGATTCCGCCTTTGCAGTATAGAACACCTTGACCTCTCCGAAGCTTCAAACGCCAAACATTGTGGAGAAAGAATCTAGTGAGAATGAATCCGAACAAGCTTGCTATATGGTCCAGGGAATGACTCGCTTGAGGTAAATTCGAAAGCTCAACTAGATGATAGTGCTAGTTCTTCCAGCGATGATTATGTTGATGCCAATGCTTTAAATGAAGAACTATCTATTGTTTGTGAAAACCTTTTACAAAAATACCAACTCTTGAAAAAAAAAGTTTTAACTAAAAGAAGAGAACAAGGATTTGTTTTCTAAACTTAACATGGCTTTGCAGAAAGAGATGAGATTTCAAATGAAAGGAACTCATTGAAATCCCAACTTAATCTTGCCCTAAATAAAAAAAAATCTTAAAAGATAAAAATGATTGTGATGAAGTTTTGAAGAAAAATGAAGTCTATCTTCAAAACTTATTTTTGTTTTAAAAAAATGATTCTTTGAAAAATAAATTATTTTTATTTCAAAGGAATTGGATTTGGTTTCCAAGAAAAATATTTCTTTGAAAAATGATTTAGATACTCATGTTTGCCATGCTACTGTAGATTCACCATCTAGTGTATCTATTCCATGATCCACCTCTTCTACTATTATTGAAAATGATATATGTATGTTAAAGAAGAGTGTTGATTGTTTGGGCTCTACTTTGAGCCAATATGCCATGAACCACACACGGTTGGAATCCATGTTTCGGAAGAAACATGCTCCTCCTATGCATGCGCACAAACCACAGTATACACATGTTTCTCATGTTCACACACATGACACTAGGTATGCTCATGTGTACACTTGTACACATTGTGGACGTAAGGGCCACCTTGCAAAATTTTGCTTTGATAGAATTAATGATTCAAACTTGCAAATAGATTTGTTTGGGTTAGGAAAGGAGCTAACCCCCATGGACCCAATAGAGTATGGGTATCAAAAGCCACTCCTATTTTATTTGATGTAGGTGTGGGCTCTCGCTTGACGTGAGAGCATTGGTGCCTTGAGGTGAATGCGTTCCGAGCTAAATGGTGACAATTTTGGATGCAACACTTTCAAGGGGAGTTTGGTGGGAGAACCACCATAGTTTGGAGACCAGAGATTAGCCCTATTGGTTTTGGTAACGATCTCTAACTCCTCATTTAGTTTACATGCTTTCATATTGTTAATTTTTAGCATGTCATATTTTAAAGCTCATTATGCTATATGCCATGATAATTAGACTTATGACATACATATATAGTATTTGAGATACACCCATATTTATATGGATTATTATTTTTTTGTTCTCACTTTAGTTTAATAATTGTGTATATCATATCTCTAAAACATGTGCATTTAGCCTAATGATCATATTGGTTTATATTTTGTTTTATGCTTCATGCTTTGATTACATGTTTAAATGTAACCTTCATTAAAACTTGTGTATATACTTGTACAACTAGTGAGCCACAAATTGATTATTATATATTTGTGCTTAAATTGCTTATTTGTACCCATTAGATGTACTAGTATAGTCTAGTTTTGATGATTCATGCATTTCAAACTCATATTCCCCATTTTGTACATGTTTTTATATGTTTAACTTCATGTATATGTAAATTTGTTTAAAACTTCAAGATATACATGTATACCCTTGAGTCACTTGCTTTTTATGCAAAATTCTCTTATGGACTCATTTATGTTTGGATATGTATGTATACTTCTAGTTTTTGACAAAACAACATATGCCTTGAAGTTTGAATTATTTTGATGAAAATTAATTTTTTCATGTTTTTTTTTATGTTTACAAAGGAATGTCATATTGAGTTTTATTGCCTATTCCCATGATTATGCTTTTCACGTCATTCTTGTACACTCACATTACTTGATGTTTTCTCATGACTTTATTTTCATGAGTATTATATGTGCTTTATAAACTTTGAGTGTAAATTGTTGAGTGATTTTCATGTTTTCATGGATATACCTTTGTTTTATTCCTTACTTGAAGGATTTCGTACTAGTTTTCAAGATTATCATAAAATAGTTGCGTATTCCTTCATTTTAGAAATATTTTCAATTATGCTAAAATTATTTTCAGACTTATTTTTGAAAACCCCTTCCATCGAAGGGCGGACGGATGGGCGACCATGCCTTGTATGCTCAAATTGAAAATTTAATTAAACATGTGCATGAAAGGGAGGTTAGTATGAGTTATACACTTGATCCTCATCATATTTTCAATTAGTATCTCAATTGATATTTTTTTGTATGCTCATATTTTTGTTTTCTATATATGTATGCTTCAAACTTCAAATAGTATCAATTTCGATTGGTATTTATATTTTCATACATATATGTGATTTCATTGTGCTTAATATATCTTTATATCTTAAAGAAAAAATTATATTTATGCTAAACTTGATTTACTCTTTAATGTCAATTATTTTTCAATTAGTATCTTATACAAGTTTATGCATTATTTTTATTGGTATTTCATAATGGGGGAGAAAATTCATGTTTTATCTTTCAATTGGTATCTTTCAATCGATTTTATTTTTCAATTGGTATCTTACTCCCATTCTTTATGATGAAAATATTTTGTTTTGGTATATACTAACATTTTCAATATTGGTATCATATTTCATTTTAAATTGGTATCTATATTGATATAAGTTATGCTTGCCTAAAACAATTTGGTTTTTACTTTCAATTTCAAATTACTTTGAAATTGGTTGTTACTTTTATTTGGTATCAAGATTTTCAATATATATATATATATATATATATATATATATATATATATATATATATATATATATATATTTCAATTGGTATCAAAAACTTATAAGACATTTTTTTTTGGTATCAAATTACTTTGAAATTGATTGTTACTTTCAATTGATATCAAGATTTCCTATATATATATCTTTCAATTGGCATAAAAAACATACAATGTGTCATTTTCTATTGGTATCAATATTTACAAGACTTTTTTAAATTGGTATCAAGATATTTTCACATTGGTATCTCTTAGTATCTTAAAATTTTTGTTTACTTTCAATTGGTATATTAAAAATATTTTGTTTATTTTCCGTTGGTATCATAAATTGGGATTATGATGTTTCGATGTATACCTTTATCATAAATTGATATATTTTTCAAATGGTATCATAATATTTTGATTTGTATTGCTTATATACAAGGGAAGCTTAACATCTTCTATATATATAAGATTCATGTTGAGTGTATGTCATATTGAAGTGATTGACCTTTCTTTGGTATGTAGTACACGTGTGTAGTAGGAGCTCCACATCTCCTTTTATACATTACATATTATGCTTTATGTGATTAGGATTTAGTCATCTCTTTTCATATAAATGCATGTATGTAGGGGGAATTAACTTAACATCTCACCTCTTCATGAATATATACATATATATCTTTATTTTTTGATTTGTTTCACCCATTTGTTGCTGATTGACCAAAAGGAAGAGAGAAATTCGGAGAATGATTTTGAGTTTTTATGCATGTTTATTTTTACAATTGGTATCGAGCATATATGTTTTTGTTTATACAAAAGGGGAGAAGCATTCTTCACTTTGTATGTTTGTGTTGAGCATTCATTACATATCTTTATGTTTATTGCTATGCATGAGTTAAGGGGGAGCTTCTATGAAGCTTAACTTTAATCCATGCATATATAACTCCATGAGTTTTGTCATCATCAAAAAGGGGGAGATTGTTGGCCCAGAGACCCTTCACTGTAGTTTTGATGATGATTAACTCATGTAGTTATAGTTTACTAATAATCTTGTAATATTTAGTTTCAGATATTTGATCAAGATATTAGTAGGTGATTAGTTTCAACAAAAGTGTTTTGGAGCTTTCACATGTTGATTCAAGAGCTCGAGTGTCAAGATCGCATCTAGTACTTGGTTAGAGTCAAGCTCGGTGGATCGTGTTTGGATCGAGTCGGCTTGGAAACAAGAAGACTTCGGTTTGTGTTTTAATTTAATGTTTAGATCTTGTGTAAAGATTAGATAGCGTTGATATGCTAAGTTCACATACACACACAAGTTTTAAGTTTATTAGTTTTTGGTTTTCGGTTTAACCGATTTTGGTTTTCATGTAAAAAATATAGATATAAATCTTTACATGTATATTGGATTCTATCCATAGACAGTATGCTTCTAAAATGTCTCAATATTATATTTTTGTATTTACATGAGTTTTGGAGAAAACAGTTTTCCATTTCAAAGTTTAGTTTTTGGAAAATATGGTTTTCATTTAAAGACTAAATTTCAATATCACAAAAATGATTCAAATAGTTTGTAATATGTGTTGAATTTTAGTCACAAATATTTGTATTTCAAAGATCTTATAAGAACATATTTTTGTGAAATTTATGTGATTTTATGGGATTTATTTGATAATAAAAAGCCAAGTTTTCAATCCCTAAAATTGCTGGACCTGGCCTTCTGCCGGTCAACCGCGGTAGAAGTCGATCGACCGGTGCGGTCGACCGACGTGCACAAACGTGCACGGCAGCTCGAGATGGTGGGCCGGTCGACCGGGCTGTCGACCGTCCAGAGAGCTCTGCTCTCTAGAAATGGCCCCGGTCGACCGGCCGATCGACCGGCAGAGAGTTGCTGCTCTCTATATCCAGTTTCGATCGACCGGGCGGTCGACCGGAGGCGCAACGGTCATAAAAATACCATTGGCCGGTCGACCGGCTATCGACCGGAAGGTCATTTCTGACCTTTCCAGACTTCCAACGGGCAGAATTTTGGTGGTTATAAATACCCATCCTCTTGAGCTGTTTTAGCTAAGATTTTAGAAGAGAAAATTTCCCATCTTTTCAATTGTTTTTACAACAAAGTTTTAAAGAGGTTTGAGCTTAAAGATTTCATCTTTATTTGTTTTAAAAAGGGTTAGAAAATTCAAAGAAAAAGAGAAGTCTTTGGTAATTTTTTTTTGTTCTTCATTTTTATAGCTATTCTAGAAGTTTTCTCAAGAGTTTTTCTTTGTGATTTTGATTTTCAAACTCTTTTTTTTCTCACACTTGAGCTATCATATCTATCCTATCTATTAGGATCTAGTTTTGTGGTTGTTGATACCACCAAGAGTTGTAAACCTTCCTTACTTTGTGATATCCCTCTAGTGAGAGGTGATTGTGTTGATATCCCTCTAGTGAGAGGTGATTGTGGAGGTTGTCTGGTTGTTGGTATCCCTCTAGTGAGAGGTGATTGTAGAGGAGTTTGGTTGTGTTGGTATCCCTCTAAGTGTAGAGGTGATTGTTGTGGAGTTGTGACTTAGTGCCTTATCCCTCTAGTGAGAGGTTTATCTTGTTTGGCTAAGTGCCCATCCCTCTACGTGTAGAGGTGATTTGTGTTATGCCTTACCTCTTGTGTAGAGGTTGTATTGTTAGAGAGAGGAGTTGTGTACTCCCGGTTTGTATTACCCAAATCCTCAGTGGAGGTTCCCTGTGTGGGAAGTCCTGTGTGGACGACATAGTGGAAATCTTTCTATGTGAAGGCGAGGACGTAGAGTAGTGGCTCGAACCTTGAAACATATCTTGTTGTTAGCGATTGATCCACTATCTCTTAACTCTCTCTCATTGTGCATTGCATTATATTGTTCATATCATATATATACTTGGGTTTGATTGTGTGCCATACTTGTGTTAAACCATGAGAGCTTTACATAGCACCTCAACTCTTATTTAGAGGAATTTAGAGGAGATAGTCCAGAGCCCTTCACCGAGAATTCAGTTACACTCTTCGGTTACACTAAGTGTGTTGTAATTTATTTTAATTCCGTATTATTTGTCTTTAGATTAGCCTTACACCTATTCACCCCCCTCTAGATGTACTTTCACCTTCCTAGTAGCAGAAGCTTGTTGCGAAACTGATATTTTGAGATAAATCACCGGAAGACTGATTTTTTACGCCAACCAAACTCCCGAGCAGCCAGAGCCCAGCAGCCATTTCTATCATCTCCATCCTCTTCCTCTCTTTCCTCCATCGAACAAAGAAGAAGAATGGCATGGAAACACACCAGAGCAAAGGGCTTAGAAATAAGGATTTTTCAGAGAAGAAGACAAGCAATTTTCACCCTAAGGCTCTGCCTCATTAATAGATGGAGAAAGAATCGAAAAGTCCCAAATTCAAATCTCTAATCCCCAAAATAATCAGTTGACATTTGGAGATCCTCGGTCAACCAAATCTATAAGATATCAACCGCCCCTGCCACACGATCTCAGCCGTTATGATGCTGGGATTCGAAAAGAAGCCAGTCACATATTTTATGCCAATCTAATCAATAGATATGCCAGCTGTCATCTAATCATGCAATCTCACAGTAATGCGCCAGATCCTACCCTTTGCCGATATTCAAAAGAATTCAACACATTCAGATATCTTAACTAACTATATTCTTCTGACTTCTCTCTGAAAGGCTTCAGCAAGTGAAAGAGTTGGGCACTGTAGTGGTCAAAATTGACTCTCAGTAAGATACTGACACGTGTCCAAGCAACCAAGTTTTTTAAAGTTTTCACAACAATCAACTGTCTCCATCACTGGATCCTTCCGAGAGCATCCACAGTTCCCAAAATCACTCCAGCCTGAACTCAAGTCAATCTCCAAAGCTCTATATCCAGAGCTGTCCCGGAGCAAACTCCCATCCTGGAAGCATCACCCTCCGGAGTCAACTACAATTCAACATCTCCGACTTAATCCGGAAGTCCCCAGTAACAGCCGCTGAGATCTCCGCCTACAATCATATCGCCTCTTCTCTCTCACGTTGAAGATGTATAATGCACATGCGCTCAAGGTGGATAATTACAAAATTTTCTACTTGCAATCTCAAACATCACGCTAGCAATCATGACAGCTACAATAAATTCATACATGAAGATCATGCAGCTTCATAAATCTCGAAAACACCCCATCCTCCTTAGGGCCTACAGTTAAGTACAAATAGATTTTCTTCTCATGGAGGACGAGGAAGGATAGGACTTTTAGGCCTTTCATACAATTCTAACTCAAAGAAATACTAATACTGGTTGTAATTCCTGTAAACCGGTGAGTTATAGTGAATTTTCCTCCTTCCCGTAGTTTTTCTTGATTTGAGTTTTCACATAAAAATATCGTGTTTTCAACTGTTGCCTGTGTGGTATTTGTTATTTTGTATTTACACCTTAAACACATACTCTCGTTTGTAGTGTGGATCAACCGTCTAATTACTCGTAGCGAAAAATCTCTACCACACACTAGTCAGAATTGGGTTTTCACATCACACGTTTGACGTCAATTTCAATAACATAATGATGTGAAATAGAGGCGGTGATATTTTTGTAATATGTTGAAAAACTTACGACGTCGGTTCTCTGAAGAATCGACGTCGAAACACAAAAAATAGTGGCAATGACATTGTTATAATATGTTGAAAAATTACACGTCGGTTCTCTGAAGAACCGACGTAGAGACTCAAAAGAAAAATACTAAAGACGTTGATTCTAAAATGAACCGACGTCTATTACTTAAAAAAATTCAAATATAAGTATCTAAAACATCGGTTCATAAAATTAATTGACGTCTATTACAAAAAATATTCAAAATATGCGCCCACTGCATCTCTCTCCCTCTCAAATCCCCCGTCAAATCTCATCTCTTTCGCTCGATCTCGCTCAGCGCCTCCTTGAGTTCACCTCCGCCCTCGCCCAGGGCCTCTACGAGCTCTAACAAGCTCCACAGCTAGCTCCACGGTGTCCACGAGCTTGTTCTGCTCTGAGGGTGGTAGTTGAGGGATCGGAGGGCTTGCAGCTTGCTCTGCTCCGAGCAAAGCAACAACAGGCGAGGGTGGTGGTGGTTGAGTGAGCAGGAGGGGTGGTGGTGGTTAAGGCATTAGAGGGTGTCCACTGGCAAGCTCTGCTCTGCTCCAAGTAGAGCAATAGCATGCAAGGGTGGTGGGCGTTAAGGGTGGCGGTGGTTGGGGGATCGGAGGGTGATGGTCGTTGAGGGATCAGAGGGTGGTGGCAGATGGCATGGCGGCGAGTAGAAGAGGCATCGATGGCGAGGAGATCCCTCAAGGCATCGACGGCGTCGAGGCGAGTAGGCGAGACTGAGAGTCACCGATGGATTGAGATCGAATGACCAAGTCAGTTCCTTTCTTTGTTGTTTCTTTCTTTTATTTGTTTTCCATACTTGTAGTGTGTTCTGCAATATAGTTGTTCGCTCTCGTGCTGATCAATTCAGCGATCGAGGTCGAACGCGATAGGGTCGGCAAGCATTCCAAGTTTCTGAACATGATCGAGGACGATCTGTTTCATCATTTGATTCACTATGTGACGCACTCGATCCCACTGGTTTTGTCCATGATCTTGAATTGAATTGAATGAATCTTGTTTTTTCATTCTGTTTGGAGGTCTATGAGGCTGCAACTAGAAGCATTCTTCATGTACGTTCTGCTCAAGATTGCGGGATGGATTGGGTACATTGGAAGTGGCATTGGAGCTCGTGGTGACAGAGCGGCAGGGGTTCGGTTCACGTATGTGAGCCACACGCACATACAATAAGAGGGCCAATCACGCGTTGACACGTGGATTGATCCTCTTATAATATGTTATGTGTGTGGACCTCACACACATATTATAAGAGATTATAAGAGGATCAATCCACGTATTAACACGTGATTGACCCTCTTATTTTATGTGTATGTGGCTCACACACATGAACCGAACCCGAGGGGCAGTGGAGATCGTGGGAGCGACAGTGGAGCTCGTTGGTTGAATTTGGGAGCGACAGTGATCAATTTTTTCAAAAATAAATATGTTTTAATGCCGGTTCTATAGAGAATTGACGTTAAAAAGTGTTGTTTGGTGTCACTTAAAAATCGACGTGAAAATGCTTCAAGTTTTTACGTCGCCTATGTAGACGTCAGTTGTTTGTTTTCGTTTTAACATCGGTTTTAAACTGACGTTCATGACGATTTTTGTTGTAGTGACAAGGATGCTCATGTTTGAGATCTAATCTTATCATTAATATCATTAAACATTTTGCTTTCTCCACTTGTAAAACAATTACTAGGCTAAGCGAGTTTTGGGAAGTCCCAAGTTGAAGTTCTGTAACTAGCCAACACCACCGCATACATACGTTATTGTATAAAAACCTTGCATACTATGTATACATCAATTTCTTCAAATGGCGTATTCAATAAAATTGTATATATCAAGCAAAACATGTTGAACTACTACAAATGTTCTCTTTCCTCTTTTTCTCTCATTAAATTTCACAGCTAGAGAGCTTACCAGTACCAGACTCCACTCCAAACCTGCGATCTCCTCACCTCCATCAACCAAACAAAACCCGTTTGCGGTCACCGCCGTTGAGCTCACCTCAGGCAATTGGCAGTGGGTCAAGGCCAGATACAAATGAGATGACACCCAATAATAGTGTCAGTGGCGTTTTCGGTGGTTTGCCCGATTCAGGAGTTGCGTGGGTTCTTACGTCTGCAGAGGCTAACCAATTCAATGCATGTTTTTTTCTTCTCTCTATATAATTAAGCCCTCTCTCTTCTCCATCTCTCTCAAAATATTTGGGCCCTTTTCCTCATTTTGTTACAGTGCTCAAGAAAACAGCTGCCCAATGAGTAGTAGTGGTGCTTCAAGCAGGAGGATCAAGATACTGTTGGTTGAAGATATCGAGATCAATAGGGTAATGTTTACTCCCTTTGTTTTGTTTCAGTTAAATTTGTGTAATGTATGTGCATGCATGGGCATGGATATGTATGATGATGTATGATGATTAAGCAGGTGGTGGCGAGGGGGTTGGTGAAGATGGTTGGGGGATTGGAGATGGAGGAGGCGGAGAATGGGCAGGAGGCAGTGGATTACTTCAGACGCGGGGGCACTTGTGATCTGGTGCTCATGGACAAGGACATGCCCATCATGGATGGCCATGCGGTGAGTCTATCTTGCTTAATTCTAGCTCTGTGCAATTTTTCTTAGTTCAATTCATAATGTTAGTGACGCACTTTGAATTTGTGACCCCCTCTTCACAAGTCGTGTTTTTTAATAGCTCTCCTCTCAAGTCTCTCTCTCTCGACAACAGAGTTATTTCGGAGGAATCGATGAGCACTTCACTAGGAAGCTTAATTTAGCATGATGACTGATGAGTTAGAGAGCCGACAATTGTTTTTATACGAAAACATAATGGTTTTCAAACCAAAATTTTCTGGGATGAATCTCACAAACAGCACTTCTCTGATCATTTGAACGTACGACCAATTTGCACATGCATTTATGCAAAGTGATAAAAAATTTAATAGTTAAGCTGAATACTTGGTAGGATCAGTTAGCAAAACTTGAGAACAAACTACCTTGTTTTTTTTCATGGATTCCTGCAATGTAGGCTACGAGGCAACTCCGGTCACTGGGAGTCCGGACGCCCATCATCGCGTTGTCAGGGGACGACTTACAATCCAATCGAGACCTCTTCTTGCAGCAGGGCCAATGAGTTTCAAACCAAGGTAAAATCTTCCCATATTTGTTTCTTCAACTATATATGTTTGCTTGTGCGTAACATGTGATAATGAAAATTTCATGTCTGACATACTGTTCCTGATATGTGCAGCCTCTTTCTAAAGATAAACTGGTTCAAATCCTGGTTCGGTATGGACTGGATTATTCATTGAAATGTGATTAACTTGTCTCATATCAGTTTTCAAATTTACGGTGATGGTTCTCTTCAGATAGAGATTGACAAAGTGGTGAGCTTGTTGGGGTGAGGTTTTAATGTTCTGTAATGGGATGGTGAACTGGTGGAGTGCGTATGTATATGGGTGAGAGATTAATAAATTGATGTGATATTTGGTTTTATTTTGGCCAATTTGGGGCATGATGATGATAATTAATACCTGTTTTTTTGATGTTATGTTTGTGTTATTCAACTGCCTAACTACGATATTGTTTTTGTTTTGTTTTTTTTTTTTTTTTTTTTTTTTTGGGATAAAAGCCTAATTTCCTATGCATCCTTGTCCCTTCTAATCCAATTTTAACTGATAAATTCGCAACTTGTTTGACAAACTTTATTTGTATATCCTATTAATAAGTCCTTGAAGGCATGTAACTTGTTACAAGGAGATCATTTAGAGGAACCAATTTTTTTTTTTATTAGCAAGGGGTTCGAACCAATTTCCTGTGCACCAAAGTAAACGAGCGCTTCTAGGTCTCTTCAAGATGTGTAATTTGTGATAGATAGGTCATTTAGAAGAACCTTTCCTTGAATAGGGGGTTGGAACCAACTTCTTATATACCACAGCGAATGTGCACCTTTAGGCCCTAACGCACTTCAGCATTGTTAAGCCGACATGGTTCACGCAGCCCATGCGCCCATCTCGCGTTGCCCGCATGGCTGCAGTGGCACATCTTACATGCTCTTTCTATGAACCATTGTTAGGATTTTGCCTTTGTTTTCAAGAAAAGATGATGGTCCAAAAAACCAATTGAGTTGGAGAAGATGATATCTTGAAGCAGAAGAAGCAAATCAATGTGGAAAAGTTTCTTTTTCTGGAGAAGTATGAATATGATTCAATTTCTATTCAATAAAGGTCTGTTTCTAAAAATTGAAGAATTTAGAATTCTTCTACATCAAGAAGATTAACTCGAAATAGGATTGATCAAGCTTCTTCAAGTATCCAATAGCCAAGATTATCTCATAATTCAAATAGGAGTTGTATTGTAAAATTTTATAAATAAAGATTATAACCCAACATTATAAATAAATCTCAAGCAAAAGAGATAAAAAGAAGCCAAGAAAGAATGGAGCAAGGTGAAGGTCAATAGAGAGAACGTATACTATCGTAATCTAGGTTTAGATTCAAGGGAATGTTGAATACTCTTGTGGGATCAAGAGGTTAGATCTCTTTGTATCAAGTTTATTGATAAAGCTCTCTCAAGTTCTCTCCCCATGGACTGTAAGATCACCTAGAGGGGGGGTGAATAGGTGATGGCTAATCTAATGGTCACTTATGAACAATTAATGCGGAATTAAAACTAAGATGACCAAATAAAACTTCTTTTAATTAAACACTTATGTATAACACAAGAGTGTTGCCGAATTCCCCTTGCGAGGCTCTGGACAAGCTCCTCTAGATTCCCCTTGAATGGGTTGAGGTGCCGCGTTGGCTCTCTCGGTTGAATACTAGTGTTACAACAATCCCAAGCAAGTATAGCAATTATGAGCACAAGCGTATATCATGCATATAAGAGATAAAGACTATAAAGTAATGCAAGATATAAAAGACAAAGAGAGAAGGAGAGATAGAGTGAGCAATCGCAAACACAAAGGGTTTGTTTCGAGGTTCGAGCACACTTGCTCTACATCCCCGCCTTCGACACACGAAGGATTTCCACTATGCACGATCCAACCGGATCTCTCCTTGGTGCCGCAACACCTACAATCCCTTGGACTCTCTAGTCCCTTACACACCACAAGCCCACCGGCTCGTCGAGGCCGCACCTCTAGCTACAAGAGTTCGCACCCGAACCCTTAAACAACCACGAGCACACTTGCCGTCTCCTCAAAAGAACAAAGATGAAAACTTTGGTGATCTACAACACTTTGATCACCAATTACAAACTCTCACAACACATCCTATGGATAATAGACAATGGATAGCTCAAGTGATTGTGAGAAAGTAAGGAAAAGAATTATGGTGAAAAACACAAGAAATCACTTTTACACTCTCTTGATGAATCTTCCCTTTTGATTGGAAGTATTTGCACACAAATTTTGTGGAGAAAACTTTCTGAAAGGAATGGGAAAATCTGGACAAAAGCTCTCCTAAAATCTTAGCTTCAAACAATGACAAAACCCCCTTTTATAGAGGCCAGAAAAATCTGACCGTTGGGCTCTGTCAGAACTGCCGGTCGACCGGTCCGGTCGACCGCCAACGGTCAAAATCCGACCGTTGGAGCCTCTGGTCGACTGACCCGGTCGACCGAGCAACTGGAGGAGAGAGTAAACTCTCTGTCGGTCGACCGGACCGTCGACCGAGATTTCCTGAGAGCAAAGCTCTCTGAAGCGGTCGACCGTCCCGGTCGACCGTTCTCCAGTGCACACAGGCGTGCACGTTTGTGCACGTCCGGTCGACCGGTCCGGTCGACCGGACCAGCCTGTCAGGCCAGTTCTGGGTCTGCACAGTTAAGGGATTAGGAAATAGGTCTTTTAACTTAATAAAAATCCCATAAATTCACAGTAAATCTAAAAAATAGTTTTAATCACAATAAAACTGTTTTTCTAAAAATATGTTTTTCTAAAACTTGTTTTTCCATAACTTCACAAATACAAAAAAAAGATATTGAGTTCATTTTAAAGCATAGTGTGTATGGATATGATCCACTACACAATCAATATGAAATATCTATGTTTTTGACATTAAAGCTCTAATCATGATTTTGGTTTAAAGATATGAACTATGAAATAGCAAAATCCAAGATAAATATTTTGTCACAAAGAAAAATCTTTTTCTAAATAAAAATTCTTTTCTAAACATAAAATTCTTTTATGAAAGCAATTCTATCAAGAGTTCTATCAAGAGTGTGTGTGTGATATAGACTTGAGCAATCCACCAACTATCTATCCTTTACATTTTTTCTAAAACAAAACAAAATCTTATACGTAGACACAAGTCTTCATCTTCTTGAAGTCTTCACTTGAAGGCTTCTCATCTTCTTGACTTGGTCCAAGCTTGATCCAAAGCTCCTTGGATCACCCCGTGCTAGCTCCAAATCTTGACATTTAATCCTTTGTTGAGCTTTGCACCTACTAAGATCTTGATAAAGAATCTGTCACTAATTAAACAAGATCATTAGCAAATATAACTACATGAGTTGATCATCATCAAAACTAGAGTGATAGGCCTTTGGGCCAACAATCTCCCCCTTTTTGATGATGACAAAACTCATGAAGTTATATATGCATGGATTAAAGTAAAGCTTCAAAGAAGCTCCCCCTTAACTCATGCATATCAAATAAGCAATAGATAAGGCAATGAGGCACGTGAATATGTATGCAAGTATGGAGATAAAACATGCAACAAGCATAAATCAAAATCTTTTTTTCCTATTTGCAATACAAATATATATATGCATAATACAAATCTTATACAACCTTAAGTAAGGAAGACAAATACTTCTCCCCCTTAAGTAAGGAAATCATGCATATATCACAAATACAGCACAAATACTTCTCCCCCTTTTTGTCAATCATCAACAAAGGGTTCAAAGTAAAAGCAAATCAAAAAAAATTTTTCTCCCCTTTTTTGTCAAAAACAAAAGAATCAAGAAGGGGTAAATACAAATCAACCAATAAAGATTTATATGCGATATACATTCATGAAGAGGAAGACGTTAAGTTAGCTTCCCTACAATGTGCATTGCATGAAAGAGGGATGTGAAGCCCTAATTCACACAACACAACTATGTAATGCATAGAAGGAGATGTGAAGCTCCCCTACACACGTATATCATATAAAGAAGAGATGTTAAGCTCCTCAATTTATAATATACTCAACATGAATCTATATGTAAGAGAGATGTTAAGCTCTCCTTGCATATAGGAAATACAAAACAAAACATTTTAATTTTTTTTTTATCAAAACAAAATTTTGAACTTTTCCCAATAAAACAAATTTTGAACCAATCATAATTTGTAATTTTGATACCAATAGAAAATAGCACTTGAAGATGTGTGATATCAAGTTATCATTGCAAAATCTTTTAATGTTTCAAACATATTGATATCAATTGTAATCATATAACAAATTTGAAGTTGAAGCATATTGATACCAAATGAAAGATCTAAAATAAAATCTTTTTATTTTTCATAAGCTTATACATAGTTAATATAAGGTGTTAACTTAACTTAGCATAAACTTTTTGTGCTTTTAAGAATGTAAATCAATTGTAAAGCAAGCACATGAAAATCATATATATGTATGTGAATAGATAAGACCAATTTGAAAATTAGGGCATACATATATAGGAACCAAAATGTGAATAATATACAATTGTAAAATTAACATTGTAAGTCATGTATATACTCATAACCAAAAATTGGTAGGTTTTAAAAATAGTTATGTCTAAGCACTACCAAATTTGAAGAATAAATAACTAGTTATAAATAATTTTTGAAAAACTAGTTAAAGATCCTTCACAAGCATGAAATCATATATTATTCATGAATTATACTAAATACATACAAGTTTAAGCACTCATAGTCCATAAAGCTCAAAAATTATCTTTTATCATAAAAGATGAGTGTTCAAAGGTTATGTAAATGGTATTTTTATGAAAGTAGTCATTCAAGCTCAAAAAGATCATAAATCACATTTTGTTTTACACATGTTTTAATCTTAATACAAATCAAAAACATGAAAATCATCAATTTTTTTATTATTTATTTAAAATACTAATCTTCATGGTATATGTATGATTTATTCAATTCTAACAATATGCATACATATCCCAAATATGAAAAGAGTCCAATATATATTGCATGAAGGCAAATGACTCAAGGGTATACATGTATATTTATTAGATTTGAATTAAACACACATATACATGAAGTAAGATCAAAGATAGGCATAACAGGTATAAATGACGGAATCATCAAAACTAGCCTATACACATGCATATAGTGAATACAAATGAGCATGAAGTTCAAATATATATAAGTCAATTGTAGTTCACTATTCATATATGTATAAATACAAGTTTTGACACATTCTACATTTAAGCATGTAAATGCCACAAGAAGCACCAAAAAAAAATATGAACATGCTATATGATACATGAAATTAAAAGGCATGTACATAAATGAAATAAGAGTTTAGAAATTGTTACCAACTTCAAAGCTCCTAGCATGGTGGTTGACCCACCAAAATTCCTTGATAGCGGTGCTCCAAGTATGTGTCATTTTAGTTCAATTGCACCCACCATCAAGGCACCAAATCTCTCACGTTTTATGAGAGCCCTCACCTACATCAAAATCAAAGGGTGGGGTTTTGGTACCCATATTTTCTTGGGTCCTTTGAGGTTAGTCTTGTTGTAAGGCACCCAAAAATTCTTATTCTTGGCAAAATTGAAATGACCTAATCTATCATAACAATATTTTCTTAAATGGCCTTTGCGGCCACAATGTGTACAAACGTACACCTTAGTATGCTTATGTGTAGGAGTGTGATCATGTTGTGCAACATAAGCATGAGCATGATGATGTGCATGAGAGGAAGAAGTTTGTTTCTTTGAAAACAAGGACTCCAATTTAGAATGATTGAATGCACAAGAGTTCAGGGTTGAACTCAAATTATTCATTTTATTTTTCAAATCTTTAATCTCATTAGTGGTGGCATGTAAAGCATGATGAGATATATGATCATTTTTCTTTTTCTTTTGTGAAACAAATTCTTTTTCTTTTTCAACAAATTTTCTTTTCAAAGTAATATTTTCTTGAAAAACAACTTCCTTTTGAGTTTCCACCAAAGCAATTTTATTTTTCAAAAACATATTCCCTTCACATAAATCATTTAATTTAGACATAAGGGAAACATTCTCATTTTTCAAAATATTGTTTTCTTTTTCAATACATGCTATTTTAGTTTTAAAAGAAACATTCTCTCTTAGCATGCAATCAAAATTCTTTTTCAAATCATTATTCTCTTTTTCTAAGCATGCAATGTTAGATTTAAAAGAATCTTGTTCTATATGCATGCAATCAATTTTCTTTTCAAATTTTTATTTTCTTTCTTAATCATGTCATATTTCTCAAGAATTGTTTGGCAAAATGAAGTGAGCTCATCATATGACATGTCCTCGTCATCGGATTCGGAGTTTACCTCAAGGGGGTTATCCCCTTGGACCATATAGCATACTTGGAGATGTCGCTTCCAACGTCCGAATCGCTCCCCGCATAGTATAGATCTTTCTCGCCAAGGAGATGAGGGTGTTCCATACTACAAAAGCCGATTCAATGTTAGAAACCCTAGATAAATAGTCATCATTTAGGGTACATTTAAGAGCATGAAGGCTTTAGCATTAGCCTCAATATTCTTACCATCTATACAATATGCATTATTAGTAGTGGCAAGATAGACATGAATTCCTAAGGCCTTGAGGTACAATGACATCTTAACCTTCCAAGTTTGGATGTTAAGAATATCAAAAGTGGGTGGTGACATAAAGTCCATGGTGTGTGTACAAATAAAGTGATTAGCCTAAAAGAAGGATCTTTAACTCTTAGGTTGTTAGACCCAATATCAAGAGCACTAGCTCTGATACCAATTGTAAGATCATCTAGAGGGGGGTGAATAGGTGATGGCTAATCTAATGGTCACTTATGAACAATTAATGCGGAATTAAAACTAAGATGACCAAATAAAACTTCTTTTAATTAACACTTATGTATAACACAAGAGTGTTGCCGAATTCCCCTTGCGAGGCTCTGGACAAGCTCCTCTAGATTCCCCTTGAATGGGTTGAGGTGCCGCGTTGGCTCTCTTGGTTGAATACTAGTGTTAACAACAATCCCAAGCAAGTATAGCAATTATGAGCACAAGGTATATCATGCATATAAGAGATAAAGACTATAAAATAATGCAAGATATAAAAGACAAAGAGAGAAGGAGAGATAGAGTGAGCAATCGCAACACAAAGGGTTTGTTTCGAGGTTCGAGCACACTTGCTCTACATCCCCGCCTTCGACACACGAAGGATTTCCACTATGCACGATCCAACCGGATCTCTCCTTGGTGCCGCAACACCTACAATCCCTCGGACTCTCTAGTCCCTTACACACCACAAGCCCACCGGCTCGTCGAGGCCGCACCTCTAGCTACAAGAGTTCGCACCCGAACCCTTAAACAACCACGAGCACACTTGCCCGTCTCCTCAAAAGAACAAAGATGAAAACTTTGGTGATCTACAACACTTTGATCACCAATTACAAACTCTCACAACACAATCCTATGGATAATAGACAATGGATAGCTCAAGTGATTGTGAGAAAGTTAGGAAAAGAATTATGGTGAAAAACACAAGAAATCACTTTTACACTCTCTTGATGAATCTTCCCTTTTGATTGGAAGTATTTGCACACAAATTTTGTGGAGAAAACTTTCTGAAAGGAATGGGAAAATCTGGACAAAAGCTCTCCTAAAATCTTAGCTTCAAACAATGACAAAACCCCCTTTTATAGAGGCCAGAAAAATCTGACCGTTGGGCTCTGTCAGAACTGCCGGTCGACCGGTCAAAATCCGACCGTTGGAGCCTCCGGTCGACCGACCCGGTCGACCGAGCAACTGGAGGAGAGAGTAAACTCTCTGTCGGTCGACCGGACCGGTCGACCGAGATTTCCTGAGAGCAAAGCTCTCTGAAGCGGTCGACCGTCCCGGTCGACCGTTCTCCAGTGCACACAGGCGTGCACGTCTGTGCACGTCCGGTCGACCGGTCCGGTCGACCGGACCAGCCTGTCAGGCCAGTTCTGGGTCTGCACAGTTAAGGGATTAGGAAATAGGTCTTTTAACTTAATAAAAATCCCATAAATTCACAGTAAATCTAAAAAATAGTTTTAATCACAATAAAAACTGTTTTTTTAAAAATATGTTTTTCTAAAACTTGTTTTTCCATAACTTCACAAAATACAAAAACAAGATATTTGAGTTCATTTTAAAGCATAGTGTGTATGGATATGATCCACTACACAATCAATATGAAATATCTATGTTTTTGACATTAAAGCTCTAATCATGATTTTGGTTTAAAGATATGAACTATGAAATACCAAAATCCAAGATAAATATTTTGTCACAAAGAAAAATCTTTTTCTAAATAAAAATTCTTTTCTAAACATAAAATTCTTTTATGAAAGCAATTCTATCAAGAGTTCTATCAAGAGTGTGTGTGTGATATAGACTTGAGCAATCCACCAACTATCTATCCTTTACATTTTTTCTAAAACAAAAACAAAATCTTATACCTAGACACAAGTCTTCATCTTCTTGAAGTCTTCACTTGAAGGCTTCTCATCTTCTTGACTTGGTCCAAGCTTGATCCAAAGCTCCTTGGATCACCCCGTGCTAGCTCCAAATCTTGACATTTAATCCTTTGTTGAGCTTTGCACCTACTAAGATCTTGATAAAGAATCTGTCACTAATTAAACAAGATCATTAGCAAATATAACTACATGAGTTGATCATCATCAAAACTAGAGTGATAGGCCTTTGGGCCAACATGGACGTAGGTCAAATTTGGGTTGAACCACATTCAATCCTGATGTTATTTCTTATTATTCTTTTATTTAGGTATTGCTATTTTGCTTTACAATAATTTTCTTTTTGCAAGTATCATCACATTGTCAAATTTCGCAAATAGCGATCTTGGGAGTAACAATTGGTATTATAACATCGATTTGTTACAACAATTGGTATCAGAGCTAAAGGTTGATGAAGGACGATATATCGAAGATAGAAGTTCTATGACAAAGTTCGAGGTCGATAAGTTCAATGGCAAAGAAAACTTCAGTTTATGACAAAAGAGGGTGAAGACGTTACTGGGTAAACAGGGTCTTCACAAGACCTTGCAGGAAAAGTCAGCAAAACCTATAAGTACGTCAAACGAGGATTGATAGGAGATGGATTTAAAAGCGGCAAACGATCTGACTATGTCTCGCAGATGAGGTTATGTACAATGTGATGGATGAAAAAATGGCTACGGGATTATGGTCATGATTAGAGACATTTTATATGACAAAAATCCTCTCTAACAAGCTGTATTTCAAGAAACAATTATATGGGCTACACATGAAGGGACAGCGGTGTTGGAGCATTTAAACTTGTTCAATAAGGTCATCAACGAGCTTCTAGCTGTTGATATCAAGATCGATGAGGAGGACAAGACGTTGATACTTCTCAGTTCTCTTCTACAGTCATATGATCATATCGTCACCATCATGCTCTACGGTAAAGAAACTATCATCTTGGAGGAGGTCACATCAACTCTCTTATCTAATGAGATCAGGAAAAGACCAAATCAAGAGGAGTAGGAAGGATTGGGTTTGGTGATCACGGAAAGGAAAGAAAGATCAGGAGAAAAAAGTCTGGGCTCGTCGAAGGCATGTCACTTTTGTCTCAAGAAAGGTCATTGGAAGAATGACTATACACATCGATAAAAGTGGCAGAAGAAAAGGGGGAAAGCTATAGAGGCAGACATAGCAAGCGGTGTTAACACTAAAGTATTAATGGCTTCTTAACACTTCTCAAGATAAAAGTTGGATATTTTATTTGGGTAGTGCAGTTCATGTATGTTCCTAGAAGGAGTTGTTCAACAACTCTTTAGTTGCAAAGGAGGAAGGGATGGTCAAGATGGTGGATGACTCGACTTGTAAGGTCATTGGCATTGGGACAGTTAAGGTTACAGAAAGAGATGGGACAGTGCGTGCTCTGGAGGCGGTCTGGTATGTCCCGATGGCACGATACAATCTAATATCTATAAGGGTGCTCGATGAAGAAGGATGCTGAATCCAAGTGCAACAAGGTGTCATCATAGTTAGCCAAAGAGACATGATAATACTGAAAGGAGAGAAGTGTGGAGGGTTATTTAAGCTAAAGGAAAAAAAACTCAGTTCGAGATGGAGTTTCAGGGATAAGCTTGAAAAGAAGATTGTCGCGAGATGGAGCTTCAAGGACGACTCCAAGTGGACGTGAACCGGGTCAAAATGTTGAGAGAAGGAGAAATGGTGCATTCGGACAAGACCCAGATAGCCCAAGTCATGACGATAAATCCGCCAAAGGCCACGAGGAGAGGGGGAAAGAGTTAAAGGCTTCACGATATGGTTACAATCAAAAAAGAATTAAGGTAGTACCCCAAAATCTCAAGGTGCTTTATTAAAGGCTTGAAAATCAAGTCAAGGTGGAGATTGTAAAGATATTGCCTTGTTTTCAAGAAGAGATAATAGTTCAAGAAAATTCTATTGAGTTAGAGAAAATGATGGCTTGAAGCAGAAGAAGCAAATTATGGTGGAACAATTTCTTTTCAGACGCTTACAATTTTTCTTTTTTAGAGGAGTATGAATAAAATTCAGATTCTATTTAATGAAGGTTTATTTCTAAAGATTGAATGATTTAGAATTCTTCTAAATTAAGGAGATCAACTCCAAATTAGATTGATCATGATTCTTCAAGCATCCAATGACCAAGTTCATCTCATAGTCCAAATAGGAGTTGTATTGTAAAATTTTATAAATAAAGATTGTAACTCAGCATTATAAATTAATCTCAAATAAAAGAGATCAGAAGAAGCCAAGACAGAGAGGAGCAAGAAAAAGGTGCATAGTGAGAAGGTATACTCTTATAATGTAGGTCTAAATTCAAGGGGAAGGTGATTACTCTTGTGGGATAAAAAAGTTTTCTTTGTATCAAGTTGATTAATAAAGCTCTATCCAGTTCTCCCCATTGATGTAGACCAAGTTTGGACCGAGGCATGTTAAATTCTCGTGTTATTTGATCGAGTTCGTACCTGCACATAAGAATCCAGAATTTTAGAACTTAAGAATAGAATGTACAAGTACTCAATACTACCGCTATAGCAAGTGGCTATACGGGTCGTGAACTACAAGGAGGAACTAGCGATGAAAGATTTTAGTAAGTTCTCTTTTACGTTACAAAAAATGGTTAAAAATCTTCTTTTAGTTCTTAAAAAGAAAAGAAAAATAAGTTGCAGTTAAGTTAAGAAGAAAGTGGTAGATTGAGAAGGTGAAAAAAATGAAAAATGGATTTATACAAAGAAAGTAAAAAGAGTGAATAAAAGAGTTGGGAGATTGTGGTGTTGGTGATCTAAACTAAAAATTAAAAGAAGAAAGTTAAACCTAAAAGAAATACTTACCTTTATTCGGTTGATGACTTACCTGGAATACTTGCATGTTTTACCTTGCTTCGGAGGTAATCAACGCATAACCCAAAAGATCGAGCTCAGTCCCCATTCGCATTACATCATCAAGATGAACAGAATGAAATGATAAAGAATCTTGAGGAGGAGAACATCATCATGAAATATCGGTGGCACTCACACAAACATGACTATACTGATGCTTCTAGATTCACTTGGATATTCATGAAAACTAAAAGAGGAAAAGTAGAAAGAAGAAGAAGAACATATAAATATAGAAGAGCATAAATATGTTACCTTTGATTGCTTGAAGAAACGATGAAAGAAAGGAGAAGGTTACATCGGTGTCACTCTAAAAAAAAATCTCTCTCTCTTACTTACATGAATCTCAGTCTAACCTATGCTTACAAAGAAATAAAAATTACATAAAATGAAAATAAAAACCTATACTAAAAAGAATAAAAAATTGGTCTAAGAATCTATCTCTGCTTCATCGTCTTTTCTAGTATCTGAATACCTAGTATTTATAGGCAAAAATCAAATATGGGAGAGCGTACGAAGATAGGGGGAGCAAAAACTCCCCCAACAGACTCAACAAAGCCGCGAAAATGTAGCTTTGGGTGCGTTTTCACATCCTGGGTGTGGCCAGGTGGCCACACCCGGGGGTGGTACTCTCTGGTTTCGTGATATGATTTTATCTCTTACTGGATTTGCAGTTTTGGGTCCTGGATTTAATGAAACCTCCTTTGATTTTCGGATTTAACCAATTGATTTGTGAAGATCTTATTTTAACCACTTGTTTAACTGATTTTATCTTCTCTGATTTGCCCTGATCTGTCCTGGTCTTTGATTTGAATTAATTCTCAATTAAATCAGAATTTTGATGGACTTTGGGCTCGTTTTTCTTCCCTCTCCTTTAGTAATGGGCCTGCATATAAATTAGACAATAAATAGGATTAAAAACAGAGTTTATTATATAAGAAATATGAGAATGTGACAATAAATATGCAGTATCAGTGACCGATCACACCCCATACCTATCTTTTGCTCGTCCTTGAGCAAAACAATAAAACTAAATTTAAGATTATTAGATCATTTTCGCAGGTCACGTGATTGCATTGAGCATGTGCAACAAGCCATTAAACCTCTAGGTTCCCCCTAGAGGACAAGTTATGTCTCGTGAGGGTTTTCAATAGATTACACCCACAAAATCCATCAAGAAAGAGAAACAAAGTGTTAGTATTTCGAAAACACATTTTGAAAGAGAAAAATATTTGAAATATTATTGTAAGAATTAAGTAATCTATAAGTTATAGGAAAACTGAACTTTTCATTCTTAAGCTTAGTCTTTATTTAAAAACTTGTTATCAATCAAGGCATGTAGTCATACTATATTCTCATCTAGTCTATTATTTACCCTAAGTTAATGCACCTTTCTGACCGTGAAATTTTGACTCGAGGTTTTTTAACTCTAACTCTTATACTTCATTATATATTTTTTATTTTTTAATTTTAAGTGATATTATTTTTTAGTTCTATTAGGCTTTCTAATCTGCCCATGTAATGAGCCTTTAATCGGTGACTCCCAAACCAAACGGTCTTAGGGTACTGGGTGAGAAACACTCCAAGGACTTAAGAACTTGAGCAAATAAGGCCACAAAAATAAGGATTTTATTATATGAACCGCTTTTAGGCGTGAATACTTATGCTTTATGAGGCATAAATACCCAACTTAATCAGAGGATTTTGATATATTATACATATATATTTCTTTTTCTTTTTTCTCTTTTTTTTAATAAGGCATAAGAATCTTTGTTTTTGAACCTAAGTGGGTAAGTGTATAAAGCATGCATATATTATCAAGGTGAAAATCAAGATTAAATTACTTTTCTAAATTTTCTTCCTAATATTGAAAATCAAACAAATAATTTTATTTGACCCAGTATAAGAATCCAAATTATGATTCTCCTATACCTTAAAATTGACTTAAATTTTTTTTTACAAAGAATATTATTGTTTCTATTTTCAAAAAATTTTTAAAAGTAAAGAAAATGTGAGTCCATTAGATTTTGGGATTTGTGTTTGGACTCACGCATACTCATTTCCAAAATTGATGGTGCTTTATTTTGGACTGGAGGAATTGAGTATGTATCTTGAAAATATTGTGGACTGGGTGGAGAAGGAGGACAAGGTGGTTGGAAATTATGCTCGGGGTAAGTGAATCCCCACTGACTCGGTGAAGAGTTGAAATTATTATGGAAATTATAGTTATTAGATGGGGGGTATGAGTCATATTGATTCGGATAAGACCAATCCGGCACACTAGGTTGGTCAAAGTTATGATATGCCAGGTTGGTAATATCCGAAAATGAAGTCGGTGTGTAATATGGATTATTATTGAAGTTGGAAAAATTGTTATTATAAGCCATATCACATAATGAAATACAAACAAAAAAAGAAACAAACAAATAAACAAAAAAGAAAAAAATTCTAACCTAAGTTAGGGTAGACCTATGACCTAGACGGCTCCTAACTGATTAGACCGTCCACGGGAGGTTTAGTGTAGACTTTGACCACAAGCTAATCAGTTCTTCACTTTAAACCAAAAACCGTTGCTCTCCCCGGCAACGACGCCAATTTTGTTTAGACGGGAAAGGTGTTGTATTGTGGAGTATAATTTGCACACAAAATATATTCAATAAAAAGAGATAAGGTTTAGATTCAACCTCAAGTGCTTTGATCACTCCACAAATGTATTCCAAATGATTAATGTACCCTTTCCTATCTCCGTTATAGCATGGGCTATACCGAGTCGATTCTCAGGGAGAGCTTGCGATGGAAGCGTTACGGTTGATAGTGAAGAAAAGAAAACGAAGATTCTTCTTTGTCTTAAAAGAGTAAAAACAAATTGGAAAAAGAAATGAAAGAATCGGTGGATATGTTCATGATGGAAAATGAAAAGAAATCAAAACAAGATTGGCTTTTGGATTAACACTAAAAGAAAGAAAACTTTGAGAAGACTCTTAGAATGAGAAGATCATGACTAGCTAACCTTACTACCTTGCTAAAAACTTACTAAACTCCGTGATGGTGAATGCGTGCCTCATGTTGATTCATCGGCAAAGATTTGTCTTGCGTGTTGGTCTAATTACTTTCCCACTTGAATGACGGGTGATCACTCTTGGACTTGTCTTGTAGACTCATAGATGTCATCGGCCTACAAGATAGACTTTCAATAATGGAATCAAAAGAGCGACACTCAAGGGATGCTAAGGAAGAAGATACAACATTCATTAATTGAAGTAAAGAAGTTGTACAACAAATAACATATGTAATAGCATATGTTTGGTGATCCATCTCCATATTCCATCAAGGCACTTGTTCTAAAGACAAGGCTCTAAATGAGGCACACATGAATCATATGGAATTACAACAAGAACTTGCCAAGCAATGAAAGTAACCCATCGGAGAAGAGAAGACCAAACAACTTGCAAGATTAAAGATAGCAATCACCCATGAGTTAGTAGTTAGCAAGGTTAGTGGTTGCTAGTTCATGTTAGAAAAGTTAGCTACTAACCATAAGAAAAGAAAAGCAAAGCATGAATTAAAGTGCAAGTAAAGTTAAGCTAGAATTAAAGAAAGCAAGTAATACTAGAAAAAGCTCAAGTAGAGAGAAGAGAATGGATGAATCCTTGCTTCACAAGTTGTCACTCCTTAGTGTACACAAGCTTTCTCTCTCTTACAACTCTCTTTTGCAGAATTTCTAGGGAGGAAGAAGATCTAGAGCACTACAAAAATCCTAGAGAAAAATCCTACAAAAATACAAGCATCTAATCTGTAATCTCTAATCTCTAATCTCTCCTCCTCCACAAATGTTCGCAAGCCCTGGTCCTGTATTTATAGCCTCAGAGAGAAGTCTCCAGAACCCGAGACAGCTGGCAGAATCTGGGGCTCAACGGCCCCAGATCTGCGGCAGATCCGCGGCAAATGCGGTGGAATCGCCGCAGTTTCAAGGCCGTTGGGCAACAGAATTCTGTTGCTCATTTGTTACGAGTTTGTTAGCCACGTGGACCTTCTGAAAGTGTGAGTTGGCGCGTAGAATTCTCTAGATCCTGGGCTCAAACTTGGGCTCTCTTTTGGGCTTTTGAATTAATCTCTTTTAATTATTGCTAATTAAAGAGATTTTGGGCTTTTTCTCATTTCAGATGTGGACTTGCAAAAATAGAGAGAAGATGATCAAAAATCATATTTTTATTGACAATTTGCATGGAAATGATGTGATAAAATATGCAAAATTGTATATCAATCAACACCCTGGCCGCGGAAACGCGGCCCAGCCGCGTTTTCGCGGCTTTGTTGGGAGTTAGGGGAGCGTTTGCTCCCCCGACCTCCCCGGGATCCTATGGTCAGGGTTTTTTGCCTTTAAAAGGCCATTCTTTCTGCTGAAAAGGGACGCCAATGCAGATTAGAATTTAGCCTAGCTTTAATTCTTTGTAGTTTAGGTTTTTATTTTTATCTAACTTGTATATAGCTTAGGGTAGAAGAAGATTCATGTAAGTAAGAGAGAGAGGCATATGTTGAGAGTGACACCGATGTACCCTCCTCCTTTCTTTCATTGTTTCAAGCAATAAAGGTAAACTTTTATTTATGTTCGTATCTTTACTTTTATTTTGTTTTGCTTTCCTCTTCCTCTTCTACTTTACCTTGGTTGTATTTGTTGAGTTTACAAGTGAATTCCAAAGCAAGTATAACTAAGCTACGTGAGAGCCAGCGATAGTTCGTGAAGACGTTCTCCTCTTCCAAGCTCCGCATCACTTCGTTCTTGATATGCTTGACGATATAATGTGCACGGGGACTGAGCTCGAGCTTATGATCTATGCGTTGAACGCCTCCGAAGTAAAGGTAGAACATGCAACGGTTTTCAGGTAAGTCATCACTCGACCTAGGTAAGTATTCCTTCTTTTCTTTCCTTTCTCTCATTTCTGTAAATTATATCACCACCTCTTCCAACTCTTTCTTCTCCACTCACTCCCTTTGTACATAGTCGCTTTTCTTGTTTTCTGATTTGTCCACCTTCTTCATCTTTCATTTTCTTCTTAACTTTAACTATAACTTTCTTTTTCATTTTTATAACTTTAAAAACAGAGAAGAACCTTCGCTTTTCTTCTTAACGATTTCAATAAAGAAACGTAAAGCTTCCATCGCAAACCCTCCTTGCGGATCACGACCCGCATAGCCACTTGCTATAGCGGAAGAATTGAGCACTTGCACATATTCTTTCTTAAGTTCTATAATCTTGTATTTTGTGTGTAGGTTTGGCCTCAATCAGTCAAACATGTCCGTTCCAGGTGTAGCATATGTTGAGTATCAAGTGATAGCATGTCAATTGTCAGACATTATATATCAGGTGTCAGGTATCAGGTGTCAAGTACCAACACGTCAAGTACCAGTGTCAGATATCAAGTTTCAGGTATCAGGTGTCAAGTAATAAGATGTTAAGTACCGGTGTTAGATTTTAAGTGTCAGGAATCATGTGAGTTGATACAGAGCCACAATATTATATATCAGGCAATCATTTGGTCATGTAATATGATGCAAGAAATAATATAGTTAAATATTTCAAACTCTTCACAACCATATCTATAATAACAATAATTTTAATCTATTAGTTAGCTATGCGAAGCCTAGCGAAGCGGGAGCGTATCTAGGCATATCGTGCAAGTATAATACCAGTTCAACAAATTATAATAACGGTCGACAGGTATTCATAAAACATGTTAATTTTAGAAAATCACTCGTTTATCATAGATAAACTCGCATAACGATGCGTCATGTATTAAAAACAAGATGACAATTATTAGGCATGTAACGATGGTAACAAGACGTTCGCATATCAGTATATCATACAAAAGACGTTAAAATAGCAATCACTAGGCATGAATTGATGATAGCAAAGTATGAAGTAACACGAGAAAATTACTCGCCCAAATAAAATAGATGTTCATTCAAGAGAAACTGTACTCGCCTAAAACCGGAACGCAATACCGAGTTAAAGTTCAGGAAGTCCGCGAACACGTGTGAGCATGCTACTAATCCATACATTAATATATATATATATTATATATTATAAATATTAGAGAGAGAATAAGAGAGGAGAGAGAGAGGAGAGTTAGTTAGAGAGAGAAGGAGGCTAAGAGAGAGAGAAAGAGCGAGAGAGAGAGAGAGAGTTGTAGGGGGAGAGAGGGGTAAAAATGAAAAGAAGGGAAAAGGAAAGGAATAAAAGAAAGAAAGAAAGGAAGGAAGAAAGAAGGAAAAGAAAGAAAGAAAGAAAGGAAAGAAGGGAAGTTGGGGGGCTAGCGACCGGCCACTGCCAGTGGCCTGGGGGCGGCGGCGGTGCCGCCAGAGGAGGGGAACGGCGCGGCCTTGGGCTCGGGGAGGAGGGGGTTGGGTGGTTGGATGTTGGACTTGTTGTTGTTTGTTGTTAGAGGTGATGGTGGTGGTGGTTGTGGTTGTTGATGGTGGTGTTGGGGAGTTGGAGGAGGAGGAGGAGATGGTAGTGTGGTGGTGGAGTGAAGAAATTGAGGAGTTTGAAGGTAGATTTTGGAGGATAAATGAAGTTGTAGTGATAGGTTTTGGGTAAATTGGAGAAGAGGAGATGGAGTTTGGAGAGGAGGGAAGTGGGGAAGGAAAGTAGGGAGGTTGGGGGCGGCGCTGGCGGCTAGGAGTGGCGGCGCGCTGGCGGCTGTGAAGGTGGCCAGCGGTTGTGAGGGGAGTTGGGTGCTGGTGGGAGTGAAGGAGGAAATTGAGAAGATGGAGAAGGAGAAAGTAAAGAAAGAAAAGAAATTAAAAGGAGGGGGAGAGGGAGAGTATGAGAGGAGTGGGGGAGGAGATGGGCATGCTACTGCTGTTGCCACTGTTTCCAGGGCATGGGGAGCAGGTAAGGGGAGAAAGAAAGAGAAAAAGAAAAGAAGAAAAAGAAAGAAAAGAAAGGAAAGGAAAGGAAAAAATAAAGAAAAGTAAAGAATAAGAAAAAAATAATGAATAAATATATTATTAAATAATTAAATTAATAGGATATCCTGAGAGTATAAAGTAGAGGAGTGGAGAAGGAAAAGGTAAGAAAAGAAAAGAAAGAAAAATAATATTATTATTTAAATAGGGTAAAATTTGGCTGTTTCAGAAATGTTCCCAAAAATTCTCAAAAATAGAAAATATTATTTTAAGATGCCTGATGAAATTAGATTTGAGAAATTCAATCTGATTTTCAAATTAAAAATCCTGAATTCTTCTGGCGATACCGGTCGACACCTGAATCGGTCAAATTTTGATAAATTCAGACAAATCCCAAAAAATGTATTTAGACAGAAAATGAGATTCTAAGAAGTAATGTGAAAGATGTTTATAAAAATTCAACTCCATATGAAAACTAAAAATCTGGGATCAGTCAGCGATGCCAATCGACACCGGTTTTGAAGATTTTGCAGAATAATTCTGAAAAATTTCAGAAAATCATAAAAATTTTAGAATATTGAAAACCAGTATTTGAAACTAAATCGATCAAATCAGACTACCAAAAAGGTCAAATCAGGCAGTATGCTGGTATCGGGTTCCCGGTCCAGGTCAGGGTTGATTCTAAGACTGAGAATCCAGATCCGATACCAAATAACATAAGCAATCACAACCCAAAAACAAATACTGTAAGAAAATTAAAATAAAACAGTCGAAAAAATTGGGACACATATCTGGGTACGTATCCCGAGAATGGGGTGCTACAATGGTCTATACCTATGTCCAACAAATGAATGTGACTTGGTGGAATGGTTGACTTGGGCTCAAGAATGATAGGTTCAGGAACCAATACTAACTCAGGAAAATTAACTTTGTGTTCAAGAGTTAGTTTTGGTTCAAGAGTGAGTTCAAGTCCAGAAATTAAAATTCACATTCTTTTCCCATCAATGGAATGTGACTATCCAAAATTGGTAATTCTATTTCTAGATCTATGGGTACGGGAATAAATATTGGCTCCGAAAATTGGTCCAAATTGAATACCAGAGTCAACATAGATTCAAGATGGAAACTGAAACACAAGGTTGGGGATCGGGTTCACATTCATAATCAAGTTCAATCTCATTGAAATGAAAACTTGCCAATTCGTCAATGAGTTGATATTAGTCAAGTTCAAGGTTTTGTGGTGAAATTGATCTTGGTCAAAGTCTTCAAGATAGCATGATTCTTGATTTTCATCAATATGGGTAGAAGTGACGAGAATAGTCAAAGATTGGGTAGGAAGAGTTTCCTTATTCCTACGCATGTTTTCCAATCTACTAAGTCTTACTTCTATCATATCGAGTGGATCATTTTGGAATTTAGTCGTGGATTCTATGATCTTTTCTAATTCGGCATGTTCTTCTTGAAAAATAGAGTAAGGATCTGTGATTTGAAAATTTTAATGAGATTTTGAGTCTTCTAAAATTAATTCGTCGCTCAAGCTCTTCTAATGCTTCCATCCTTTTTCCCAGTCAATTGATTATTCTAATGGTTGTTCAGGAGAAGAGGTAAATGAAGCTGGATGTTGGTAAAGTGGTTGACAATATGACTCGGGGGAGTTGTATCCCCATTGACTCTATGAAGAGTAGTGATGATTATTCCAGTCTTGTTCATAGTATTGGGACTGGAGCATGTATTGATTCGGGTAAGACCAATCCGACACATTAGGTTGGTTAAAGTTATGATATGCCGGGTTGGTAATATCCGAAAAAGAGGTCGGGGTGTAACATGGATTACCATTAAAATTGAAAAATTATTGTTATAAGCCATATCACATAAGAATTGTCAAAATCAAATAAAGAAAAACAAACAAATAAACAAACAAAAGGAAAAAAATCTAATCTAGGTTAGGATAAATCTTAGACCTAGACGACTCCTAGCTGGTTTGACTGTCCAAGGGGGGTATATTGCTGAATCTGATCACAAATTAATCGACCAGGTAGGGGCAAGATCAGTGGGAGGTATCCGTGCCTAAGCAACGGGCCTAATTATGCCCAACCACCAACCTTCAGGATTTCGCCCCTCAATCCCCAATCTTAGACACCGATTTGGCAATAGTCAAATTCTAATCAACTTTCCCCTTAGGTCAGTCTCCTATATGAGTCTGAGATGTCCCTAGGGTCAACGTCTACTCAGCTTTAGTTAGGCTTGGGTTAGTGAGTGAGGAGATTATTTGTGGGCTAAGGGAAGGTAATGACTTCCCCACCTTATCTTATTTATAGAACAAGCCCTTAAATCAATTTAGTGCAATGTGTACTGAAAAGCAACACTAAAGCAATGTAAACAATTTAAAAGTATTCCTATACTATATACTATGCACACGTACCTTTGCTCTAGCACTCTTCAACAGTAATGTAAATATAAACGAATTAGACACGTACCTAAATGCAAAGTCTAAACCGTTTTTAGCATTTAACAATCATCAATTTACTGTTGAGGTTAGAAAGTATGTACAGTGAGTTAAAGAAGAAAATAATTAGCTACAGAAATTTAGCTTTACCATTCAGCCAACCTGCAAAAATACAGGTTAGTAATTCACTCAGATTACCACTGGAATGCTGAGGGCTTCTGGGCTCTACTTTCTTGAACAGAGTCCACGGCCACTTATATGTCCACTGTAGCAAAAATTTCCTTAATATTTATCAGTACACACCAAGAACAAATAAGAAAGTTAACCAAAAATGTAAACTTAAAAAGAGAATTACTTACCGTCCGTCCTCGGCAACGGCGCCAAAATTTGATCGAGTTTGAACCTGCACACAAGAATACATAATTTCAGAACTTAACATTAGAATGTGCAAGTACTCAATACTATCGCTCTAGCAAGTGGCTATGCTTCGTGATCCACAAGGAGGGACTAGCGATGGAATCTTTTTAGTAAGTTCTCTTTTAAGTTACAAAAAATAGTTAAAGATCTTCTTTTAATTCTTGAAAAGAAAAAGAAAAATAAGTTACAACTAAGTTAAAAAGAAAGTGGTAGATTGAGAAGGTGGAGAAAATGAAAAATAGATTTATACAAAGAAATTAAAAAGAGTGAATAAAAGAGTTGGAAGATTGTGGTGTTGGTGATCTAAACTAAAAATTAAAAGAAAGAAAATTAAACCTATAAGAACTACTTACCTTTTTTCAGTTGATGATTTACCTAGAATCCTTGCATGTTTTACCTTACTTCAGAGGCTATCAACGCATAACCCATAAGATTGAGCTCAGTCCCCATTCGCATTACATCATCAAGACGAACAAGAATAAAATGATACAGAATCTTGAGGAGGAGAACATCATCATGAAATATCGGTGACACTCACATAAACATGGTTATACTGATGCTTCTAGATTCACTTGAATATTCATCAAAATCAAAAGAGGAAAAGTAAAAGAAGAAGAAGAACATATAAATAAAGAAGAGCATAAGTATGTTACCTTTGATTGCTTGTAGAAACGATGAAAGAAAGGAGGGGGTTATATTGGTGTTAATCTCAACATAAATCTCTCTCTCTCTTATTTACATGAATCTCAGTCTAACCTATGCTTACAAAGAAATAAAAATTACATAAAATGAAAATAAAAACCTACACTAAAAAGAATGAAAAATTTGCCTAAGAATTTATCTCTGCTTCATCGTCTTTTGTGGCCTCTGAAAACTCAGTATTTATAGGCAAAAATCAAACAGGGGAGAGCGTGCGAAGATCTGGGGAGCAAATGTGACTTTGGCCGCGTTTTCGCAGCCTGGGTGTAGGCAGGTGGCCACACTCGGGGGGTGGTACTCCCTAATTTCGCGATATGATTTTATCTCTTGCTGGATTTGTAGTTTTTGGTCATGGATTTGATGAAACCTCCTTTGATTTTCGGTTTTGATTAATTGATTTGTGAAGATCTTATTTTAACCGCTTGTTCAACTGGTTTTATCTTCTTTGATTTGCCCTAATCTGCCCTTGTATTTGATTTGAATTAATTCTGTATTAAATTAGAATTTTGATGGGCTTTTGGGCTCGTTTTTCTACCCTCTCCTTTAGTAATGGGCCGGCATATAAATTAGACAATAAATAGGATTAAAAATAAATTTTATTATATAATAAATATGAGAATGTGACAATAAATATGCAGTATCAGCGACCGATCATTATTTCTTATTACGCTTTTGTCTAGATATTGCTAATTGGCTTTACAATAATTTTCTTTTTACAAGTATCATCACATTATCAAGTTTCGTAAACGTCGATCCCTGGAGTAATAATTGGTATCATAGGCCTACTTGTTACAACATCAATATCTCAATTGATCCAACCTAACTCGACCATATTCTGCCTCCTTCATTGGCCTACCTTAGAGCGCCCCACTCCGATTGTCTTTCATCACTCTCATCACTTCATTAGATGTAAGTTATTTTTCAAGTTTTAGATCAAGGACCACAATAGGTTCTAATAAGTTTTGATTTCAATCTTAAAGAATTTGACTCAAGAACTATTAAGGCCCGTCTCAAATTACAAAGAGTTGAAAGTGAGTTTTGGAAAATTCTAATATAATTCCAAGCTCCTTCATAAAAAAAACTATTTCTCCCTGACATTTGCAGATAAATCTTTTCTAATCATCATTCTTAAAATCTTTGTATTTTCATATCTTCAAATTATGTAAGTTGCATTAAAAATCCCTTGTTAATTACAATGTCAATATGCAAAATTAGAAACTCCTCATAGACAATTGATAAACTATTCATGTTTTACTTACAACCTAATTGAATGCTCAACTTGTAACATGACTTACTACAAAACAGTTCTATTTGTCAGTCCATTAATCTATAAGAATATAGTAGAAAATAAAGATTTCAATTTGATCCGTAATGATGAAATATTCTTGGCAATTACTTCCAATTTATTTTTAAAGATTGACGGAGTAATCAATGTGAAGGTTTTGTTTGTCAAACCGTGTATAATTCGATGTGTGAATATGAAAATATGAAAATTTGAGGGTGAAAGGTAGAATTTTTTCAAGTGTAAATATGAATAAAAAGGGTTTTTAGGATCTAGGTCTCTAACAAATCTCTTATTTGAATATTAATTCCCAATAATATCATATTTGGATCTTAGTCTCTCACTATATGAGGTTCACTTGATATTAAACCATTGCTATTTATTTTGTCTAAATCCCATAAGTAATCATAGTAAAAATCTAGTTACAATGTTAAAATATAAATTTGTTCGGAACTTTAAAGTTTCCTGAGTGAAAAAGAGTCAAGCAAATCACATTGAGCAAAAACATTAGAAGAAAAATTCTTTACAAGGACAAAATGACGAGTAGCAAAGCCAATAAAACAAGAAAAAAAGAAGGAAATAAGATTGCTAGGTAACTTGGATCGAAACAGATAGGGAATAAGAGGTAATAAGGTAAAGTGCTGATATAATTAGGGAGTACTAGAATATTTTTTTGATTTAGGATAAATATTTTAGGTATAGGGATTTATAACAAGTGAGTGTTAAATTATGAGGGACTAATCAAATCCGACCGAGTGAAGCGAGAGAGATTTTTTCCCGTGACTCTTATATGAAATTTGTCCGTCTTATCTGTCCTTAACTTCTCTTTTTTTAGCCTAAAAGAAACCTCTCTTTCTGATTCACTCCTCTCTCTGCCTCTCCCTCCCCCTCTCTGCCTCTCCGATCCGACGTCACCTCTCTCTCTCATTGTCCAGTTTGCTCCCTATCGCCGCTTCTTTCCCCTTACTTCCCAGTCAGGAACTAACTATTTATTAATACATCTGATGTTTGACTATTAATTTGATGCTTTTCTTGATAGATGATGATTTTTTTATTGAATCCCCTGAACTTTAACATGAAACCCATAAGCCATTGATCTTTCAACTGAGAGTTCTCCATATTCTTCCTCCTCTATCAGTAAAAGAGGCTCATTCTCACTCAGTCGGAGCAGCTCAGGGTCAAAGAGAAGCTCGACAAATCGAACCCTGGATCAGAGCCAGCACTGCCGACACCATCCTCCGACGAGTTCTGTCCTTTCGTTCGCCGGCTCCTAGAAGTCAAAATCAGAGAGGCTGCCATGACCTTAGTCAACAAACTTAACTGATTAAAGATCTCGGTAAGACCTCTTCTTTTTGTTCTTGAATCACTCTCTTCTCCTTTTCAACAAGCAATGATAGATTGATGATTATCTCTTTATGTAGACTGGTGAAATGAGCAGGATAATTCTTCTATCCTTTAGTTGTAGGCTATCTAAAAATCAATGAAGACAAAAGACATGAACGCGGACCTTATGCCGACATGGGAGTCATGCTCCAATCCAAACGTGAGTCTCAAACCAAGCACAAAAGTGGAGTTTCAATCTAAAATGTGGATGTCACACTTCATCAAAAGTGGATAAGGGTCGCATTCTGTGCTAAACGCGACAACCGCACTACTCCCTAAAATGCAAGCTTGGGTAGCTTAGCATTCCAACTCAAAGTGGATCTGAGTAGGATCGCGTTTCCACTACAACGCAAGCCTATGAGCTCTACATTCCATCACATATGCTAGCCAGTGAGCTCCGCATCTAACAACAGAATGAGGTCTGCGTCTAGTGCGAGATCCACGTTCTATCATTACTCGTCAATTAACACCCACGTAAAGTGGAAGTTAATTCCCATTACAGTGAATTTTTAGGGACAATTTTACCTCTGAGAGCCCCTATAAATAGCTATGAAAGCTATGAAAGAGGGGCTCGGCTGGTGGAGAACTTTATCTTCCAAATAACCAGTAAAGGAGAGGAGAAAACACATCCATTATTCATTTCCTTAGTTCAGATTCTTAGCTTTTGTAGCTTCAAGACGTCTAAGGAAGTGAGGGGGAGAGAGGGAGATCCTTCTAGAGGAAAAAACTCTAAAACTTGTTGCGTTCAAGTAGAGTTCATTTTCATCTATTTGAGAGCAACAACAAGTAGCTCCAAAGAGGAGCTTCTGATTCGGTTCGTCAATGGAGAACAAAATTCACTCTCCATCACTACACGAAGAACCCGACTTTAAACAAAGAGGAGATACACTTAAGTCTCTCTCTTTTGTAATCATAATTTTTCTATTGTAATCTTTCATCCACTCAAAGAACTTTGCAATTGAAAATTTTCTGACCAAACAAAAGATGGTGACTCCACTGAGGATATCTTTCTCAACCGACGAGAAGGCCATAGCGCAAGCTGATCTCAGGCTTCTCGAGTCCACGGTCGAATTGCTTATTATCGAATTCGACCAAGAGAAGTATGAACAACTTCTCTCCTCGGGCGCCATCAGCCCTAAGGCCATGAGGCAATGCTGTAAAGTCTTTATGGAGACTCGCTCTCAAGTTTCTTCGGAGACTTATCAAAGAAGAACTTCTTCAGAAGTTAACCGTGTTTGTTAATAAAGTAAATTGTCTGAACTCTCTAGAGGCTCTGACAGCCTCCCGTGGAGCCAATATGGTTTGCGCCAACATCTCTAACGAGACCTGCGCCATGACCTACAGTCAATACAGTAGTGGAGACCAATCTCATCGCCACTCTCCTCTCAAGTCTCTGCATATCTAGGTCGTCGGGGGTTCCTAACAACCCACGTGAACCGACTGGAATTGTAGCATCCCATTCTCGGGATGCGTACTTAGAAACATATTCAGAATTTTCAATAGTATTTTTTGATTTACTTCATGTATTTTTTATTTTATGATTATTTATGCAATTGTTTTGCATTGGATCCAGATTCGTGGACTCGGAGTTAGCCTAGGCTGAACCGTCGATCCTAGTATATCACTCGACTTGGTCTTTTTGGTAGTCTAATTTGACAGATTTTAGTTTCAAACATCATTTCCCCATATTTTAGATTTTTCATGATTTTCAGGAATTTTTCTGAATTAAATTGCAAAAGCTTCAAAATCGGTATCGATCGGTATCGCTGGTCGATTCCAGGATTTTTAATTTACAAATGAAGTTGAATTACTGAAATCCAATTTCACATTTTTTCTTAAAATCACATATTCTACCTTAATATACTTTTGGAGATTTTTCTGAAATTATCAAAACTCGGCCAAATTTGGTGCGGCCGGTACCACCGGTTGATTCAAGGATTTTTAATTTAAAATGGGATTTTATTTCTAAAAACTAATTTCATATTTCTTCTCAAGGTGATGTTTTCTACCTCTTGGTATTTTTGAGAATTTTCTGCAATAGTCGATATTTTCCCGATATTAAATAATATTATTTAATATGGAACCTTTCCCTTCTTTCTTTCTTTTCTTCTTTCTTTTCTTTTCCCCCCAACCCATCTGCCACCCAACTGTGTCCACGTGAGCCATCCCCATCAATCCTCCTCCATTACTCTCTTTCTCTCCTTTTTTTTTCTTTTTTTGCCTTTCTCTTTTTCCACCTTTCCTTCTTCTCTCCTTCTCTCCCTCTCTCTTCTCCCTAGCGACGCCCAGTCCATAGCATCGCCGTTGTGCCGCCTCACTGCTGGCGATCTATCCCAACTCTTATGACCCCTGGCTCCCTCTCTTCCCTCTTTCTTTCTTCTCCTCTCTTTCTCTTTCTTTTCCTTTTCTTTCTCTCTCTTTTCCCTCTCCTTCTCTTCTTTGGATCTGCGCCACCAGCGCCGCCCTGGGCCCAGCACCACCGTCGATCGACCCCAGCAACACCATCACCTCTCTTCCATCTCTCCTTCTTCATCATGATCATCTTCTTCTTTTTTCTTTATCTATTTTTTTCTTCTTCTTTTCCCTCTCTCTCCCTCTCTTCTTTCTCTCTGCTCTGTCTGAGGAGCGCTAGTGGCCAGGGCCACCGCTTGCCACCCCTCGGCCGACAGGGCCAATTACTCTCTCTGTGTTACTCTCTCTAGCTATCTCTTTCTCTCTAGATCTCTTTCTCTCTCTAACTCTCTCTAGCTTTCTCTCTCTTTTTCTCTCTAGATCTCTTTCTCTCTAACTTTTCTCTCTAAAAATATCTCTCCGGTGGTGATGGTGGGTGTGCCCGTGCGCGTGTTCACGTGTTTTAGAGTCAAGAATTTTGTAGCTTTTCTAAAGAGATTTAGGCGAGTGTCCTAGCCTCATTTTGCGTTTCCCGCTTCGTTGGGTTGACTATGTATTTTATTCTATATTTGAATTGATTTTGGACTTGTTCTCATGTATACTTGTATTTGTATGTAGCCGAATGCTCAAGATTTACATGTATTATACCTATGATGAATGTTTGTAGTAGGGTAGTTTATTTCCTAAACATATACACTACTTGTAATGTGCTTTATTACTACTTTATATCAGGTGTGGCTGACCCTTCTGGTCATTCAGCCTCTAGGCTTCACCACTCCACGGTAGTCTAGTTGTTATTATGTTTATATATGTGCTCGTATGGTACTAACATCTCATGCAGGTATTATACCCAACCTTCAGGTTGCGCTCAGCCTCTGGGCTTTCTATGCCCAACCTTTGGGTTGCGTTCAGCCTTCGGGCTCTCATGCTCCACTTAGTAGGTGAGTCTAGCGCTCAGCGTTTTCATGCTAACTCTGCTCGAGTGTAGTTACACCATGAGTGATAGTTGTACATTATCGTGGTATCGTCACAAGCGGTAACTACGTAGAGCTTGCTAGCCTCGCTCCAACTTGGTTAGCTCCGCTTGATTGTTAACTTGTTTGCTCGCATACTTTATTCCTGTCTTACTCAGCCTCTAGGCTTCACTACTTTACTGATATCTTAGTTACTACCTGTTATATGTGTGTGCATGATACTAATAATTCTGCAGGTACCTACTCTACCTTTAGGCCTTTTAGCCTTTGGGCTTTCACTCACTTCCTCGAAAGAGGAGTATGTTCAGACCGTCAGGTCTTTTAGCTATGCCTGGTAGACAGACCTAGCGCTTAGCACTTTGCGGCTAACTCCGTTTGAGTGCAGTTACGTCGTAAGCGCGGCTTCACCACAGGCGGTAGAACATCATTCATACGTTTGCTCCGTCATATGTGTTTAGCCGTGCTGCAAGTGGTAACCACGCTGAATGTGATAGCGTCTAGTGGTGTACATTAGCTTCACTCCAGCTTGTTTAGCTTTGCTTGAATGTGTGCTTGCTTGCATGCACACTTGTCTACTTGATAATTCTACTATTATCCCTTCCTTGATGGTTGTGAAGAGTTTGAAACCTGTACTCATACGATTTTCCAAAACTATATCATTTTCTGTATTCGTACTGATCCCTTGTATTAGTATTTTTTTCTTATATTCGTACCGATCCTCTGTATGAATACCGATCCCTTGTATTGGTACTGTTTTCCTGTATTGAGACATATGATATTGATATCCACCATGGTATTACATGACACCTGACTCTTGCTTATTATCACCTGACACCTATTTGATATCACTTATCACCTGCCATGCCTGATACTCGACTTATAATTATCACAATACTGGAATGATGACATGATATCTTGACATATCCTGATATATACCAGTACAATCTGTACTTCTGATACCACTGTACTCTTGAATTCCTGACATGCTCTTGCTCATTCCCGTACACTGATAATTATCTAATAAACTATAAAAAGGACAACTTATGTCGGGTAAGGGGAAAACTGATAAACTCGATTCATGATTTTGTTTCCAATAGCATTAGGTACGTTATGCAACTCAAACTTTGGTTTTACCTGCGGGCCTCCAGGTGTTCCACGGGGTGTGTTGGCACCCCAATTTCTCCTTCCTGATGGGCATACAAGAAGACCCTACTCCTTCCTGTGCCTCACGGCAGGTTCCGTGCACCAGCAACATAACATCCTCGGTCGTGGTCCTGGTATGCACGAGACCCATTGTAAACATGATTCATTGGTTTCATCATCAGCTTCCAATAACCAATCTTGACTTACTCATATATGGATGTATGTGTGTTGAGTCATATGCTAGGACACATATCCAGATATATATGTCAGGCGAGTAATAATAATAAGATGCTAATTAATAATTCGTTGTGTTTTTTTGCAAGTCGGGTTGTATACACTCGGATTATGGTGACATGAGATAAAGGTATATCGATGAGGGTTTTCTTATTTGGATTATTCCTTCGACGTACTAGTCTCATGAAGCCGTAATCTGAGCTTGTACAGCTGGTTTTTCCTATATTTGGTGTTATCGATTTTATCGATTTTCTATCGATTTTATGATGTTTTCGTAGTTTAGGAGTCAACTAAGTTTATATGAACTCAGGATACAGTGGCATGAGGTATATATGGTATATATATAAGAATTTTGTTGTTTGGATTATTCCTTCGATGTACTAACCTCACAGATCGGCAATTTGGGCTTATATAACTGGTTTTACCATATTTACTTTACTTGCTACCTCCTTACCTGCTCATGTATACCTATGCTCATGATACGATTTTCAATGCATGCTCTTGGACTTGAATTTATCGATGCATGTGTGCTTGTCCATGCACGCCACTTGACATTCACCACGCTACTCGCTGAGGAGTTCGACTCTCTTGGAGCTGCATGTTTAGATCTTGGAGCTTGGACCGTGGTGGACTTCTTGATGATCAGAGTTGCGCGGTGGTAGCATCATGGATCAGCAGTTGACCGTCTAGAGTCCTATCCTTCTAGCCCCCTGCTCATCTCTCGAGTTTTCCTTTTGTAACCCGTGAGCATCTTTTGTACTATTCATAATTGCATATCTCTTTGTATTCTCACATTTGCGCCTATCGATGATGTAATATTCTTGTAATATTGTGTCATATCCTGTGATAACTTTGTAATTGTACTCATATGTTAGAATGTATAATGTACCACATACTTTCGTACTCTGATTCTTGTCTGTACTGATACTTAGTGTATATATGTGAGGGTATTTTTGATCTACATATATATGTCACAGTAATGTCTCCGTACATACGGGATCGGGGCGTTACAGGAATGTTGATTGTTGATGAAAGTGTCGCGCTCATTGTCAGCAATCAGAAGCTACTGCAACTGAACTCTATGTTACTAGCACCAAACACGAGGCCTAGACCTAAATTTCAGTGGCAGAGCGCGAGACCCGCGTCTCTGTCCCCAGACGCGAGATCCGTGTTTCACTATAAAAATGTGAGTCTCGCGTCCACCGTATGGCTATGCCAAAACACGAGGTCCGCATTTCTCTTCCAGAACACAAGACATGCATTCAGTTGAAGCCCACGCTAGAACCCGACCTTGACGTTTCAACTCCAAAATGTGAGACTCGCGTTCAAAAGCAGAGTATGCTCAAATACGATCCTTGCATTTTAACACAGAGTCGCAAGATCCACATCCAGCTCAAGTGGCCAAGAACAATGCTGAACTGGGAGACCCTCACACCCATGGGTTTGAGGTCAGTTCTTCAGATACCCCTACAACGGATCTGAGGGACTATTTGACAAGAAAAGAGAGTGTCCATCAAATCACTCCCTAGTGACACTGCGAGCGACTCATCTCAGTGATGCTATCTGACTGCCATTGTGACTTTCAGATGACCAAGCCCTTAGTTTTAACCGATTATCAATGGCTTTAAACTCGAGCTCAGCCAAACGACGACGATCCCGCAAGAAGAAGTCATTCTTTGATGCTGAATATCTGAGGTTACTTCTAACATGATGGGGCTGAGTACTACAAGCAAGTCCAAAGAGAAGCAACCAGCTGTTGTTCTGAGGAGTTAGACGCTAAACAATCTCTAGGCTTGAAAAATATATTGATCAAGCTTGAAGGGATCTACTAGCATCCTTGGATCCGCACTGGAATGATTACCCCAGTCGACTACAAATTGTTGGCAAGGGGGATCGAGGTAAACGATGAGTACTTTACCGTCGTTAAATCCCAGTCATCGAACTCCTACGCAGGGATGGAAGCTTTCGCGTATATGGCCGACACTCCTGAGGAGGTGGCAAGAAAGTTCGAGAAGCAGGCCCGAGTACAACAAGCATAGCACGAGATGCTTCAAGCCCAACAATAGTCTATCAATGACTTGAAGTAGATGATAACTCTTTTTCTTAAGAAGAAGACAAAGAGTCTGAAAAATAAAGCTTCTTCTAGCAAAGGCAAGGGCAAAGAGAAGTAGGATGAAGACTCTACTTCTGAAGAATTTGACGGTATTAAAACTCTCAAATCTTCATCTGAAGATGAGGAGAACTCAGATAGAAGCGTGGACCGCCATCTCAAGCGAAAGACCAAGCTTGAGAATCGCCTCGAGGCCATTGCACACCAAGGCGACCTTCAAGAAGTGAGGGTAGTCCGACCATACCCGGTCAAGTGGGATGCTGCTCCCTGCCCTCCCAGATTCAAGGCACCAACATTGAACACCTTTGATGGCAAGGGATCGCTGATCCAATGCATATACTACTTCAAATCCTAGAATAGGAATGTAGTATCAAATGATGCTATCATAGCTCATTTGTTCATTGGCACCCTCAAGGGGGTAGCCTCTGAATGGCTCATGAAACTACCTGCCAGCTCTATCAAAACTTGGGCCGACCTAGAGAAGCTATTTCTGGCTCGCTTCTTTGAAGACGATACAGAGATATCAGTGCTGACACTCCTTGCAACAAATCAAAAGAAATTGTGGAGAGATTTCAGAGGATCGCGCTCCGATGTCCTAGTGGCATGACGTATTCCACACTGGTAGAGACATTTCATCATAACCTATAAACTGCACTCCTAACCCAGATAGGAGTGGCCGAATGTCACACTTGGAAGCAGCTATTACTCCAAGACAAACAGGCGGAGGAGATCGTCGCCAGGGTTAAGGCCGAAGAAAAAGAAAGTAAGCCAAAAATAAAAAAAGCTGACGCAATGCCCTCCAAAACCATCTTCTCAACTGAGAAGACCAAATACATCTCATACAAGAGTATATATATGTCTTTACTTGCATTTATGAGAATATGCCTGGTCTTAAGTACAAGTAGCCATGTATCGCATCAACATTAATTCGGACGTGAAAATAGTCAAGTAGCGGCAATGACGATTCCATCCAGAGATTATGGAGGTAATTGAATCAAACATTAAGAAGCTTATAGACTCTAATTTCATCAGGGAAGAACAACACCTGACTGGGTAGCTAATATCGTGCCCATCCCAAAGAACGGGAAGATCCGAATCTGCATCGACTTTCATAATTTGAATGCTGCTTGTCCCAAAGATGAGTTTTCTTTCCCGATCATGGATGTCATGATTGACAATACATGTGAATTTGAGAGAATGTCCTCATGGATGACTTCTCAGGATATAATCAAATCAAGATGTATTCAGAAGATGAGAACACACATCCTTCAAAACACCACTGATAGTGTGTTGTTACACCGTGATTCCCTTTGGCTTGAAGAATGTAGGTGCGACATATCAATATGCCATGAACACAATCTTTTACAAGCATATACACAAGACTGTAGAATGCTATGTCGATGATATTGCAATTAAAAGTCGCAACAAAGATGATCATCTTGCAGATTTGAAGAGAGAGCTCGACATCATGCAGGCTCATCAATTGAAGATGAACCCAACCAAGTCCTTCGTAGTGGTAGCTGGCGGCCTGTTCCTTGGATTTGTTGTGACATCCAAAAGAATCAACCTCGACCCAAAAAAGTCTGCTCCATCCAAGAAATGTAACCTCCAAGGAATTTTAAAGAGCTCAGCGGACTGCAAGGACGATTGGCATACATCTGAAGATTCATAACAAATCTTTCATGACGTTATGAACCTATTTGGACACATATATTGCATATTTATTATTACATTCCTACATCCATTCTGTAATAAATCCTGCAATTATTCTATCTTAATACCTAATTTGTGTAGGATATGATGGAAGAAGATAAATCACAAATCCAGACTAACTGTTTGGTCAGAAAAAATTTAGGCGTGTAAAAATTTCTTTGATATGAAAGAAAGTTATATGGATCAATATCCAATTACAAAAGAGAGGAGAAAAACTGAATCTCCCCTTTGTTTAATGCTGGGTTCTTGATTTGGCGATGAAGAGTGATTCTTATTCTCAATTAACCGGCTAAACGACAAGTTTCTCTTCGAGATCTGCTTTGGGATGCTCTCGGAAAAGCAATCAGAAAAGAACTCTATTTTAACACAATAAGTGTTTAGAGTTCTCTGATTTCTTTCTCTCTCTATGGACCTTTGAAGTTGAAAGGAAGAAGCCGTTAGCCTTAAAATTATCAGCCCAACGTCCAGAAAAAGGTCCCTCCTTCATAGCACTCGAGGCTATTTATAGGGGTGTTTAGCCGCAAAATTGTCCCCTAGAATCCCTCCATAATGGGGATTAACTCCCACATTATGTGGGAAGTTAATTGACCTAGTAATGGGTTCAGTTATAACAGAAACGCGGGTCTCATATTGGACGCGGACGTCGTTCTGTTGTATAGATGCAGCATTCACAGGCTTCTCATGGCTGCGTTGAAGTCGAAACGCGAAGCTCATAGGCACGCATTGAAATTGAGACACGGAGTTGCTCAGATTTGCGTTTGAAGAAAAACACGGAGTTGTTCAGACCCATGTTTGAAGAGAAATGCAGAGTTGCTCAGACCCGCGTTTGAAATGAAACACAGAGTTGATCAAGCCCGTGGTTGAAGTCCTTGTCTACTCTTGGACTCGAGGTTCAAATTTTAGTTGAAACGCAACCTTCGCGTTGAAAGAAGTCAACGTCTGAGGACTAGTCTTTAATAATTTTTAGACAGCCTATAGAGTCCCATCCACAGTTTTCAAAACTTCGCGATTAACTGAGACGGATTTTCGAATACTTTGACTTCATGTGATTTAGGGCTCCCCATGATTGGACTGACAATCTTTTGAGATACCCCGAGCTTGATCTAGTTTGAATTTCAGTCTTCGTGAGTGTACTATTGAACTGCTTGAAGCCTCCAGAGAAGATTATCACGAGTCTCTTATGAACTCAGTCTAGCACTTGTATGAGCCCCAGTTTGTTTGTTGGCGTACTGTTGAACCGATAGAGTTGATGACTGCTTTTGCTAATGTACTGTTGAACTGATTGCAGAAGTAGGGACATACACCAGTGTTGGAAAGAGAAGACGCGGCTTTTGCTCATTGGTTGAAGACGCGACTTTCATCTGTCATTGAGACACGACTCTCGTCTGGCTTGAAACGTGACTCTCATGAAATGCGGGAGTAGCCTTGGATGCCTTTGGATGCGAGCCTCGTGTTGGATGCGTTAGACGCGAATTTCATTTGTCACTGAGACGTGACTCTTGTCTGGCATGAAACACGACCCCTATGAAAGGCGGGGGTCACGTTGGATGCTTCTGGACGTGAGCCTCGTGTTAGATGCATTTCAAACGTGAGCGTCACATGGAGTCTTGATAGATGGAGTGTTTGTATCACTTTTACCATTTTGATATGAATAAAAAGTAATTATTTTGCCTTCATCTCATCTTTATTTTCTTTTTGTGTTTGAAAATCAGACAAATGAAAGCGATTGAATTTGATTGCTAGAGGTGACGATAAATGTAGCAATCCAAAGTTAGGTAATCCCACTAGAGAATTTGAGAGCGTTACTGTCAGAAGTGTGATGCTAACTTAACAGGTGTTAAATCCATGATTTGAACAAATTTTGTGGACTTTCTATTCTATTGATGAGAATAACAAGTGGAGTTTGATCCACTGGGGATTTATAAAAAAATTTTACCATCAGAAGTGTAATGTTAACATGACAGATTTGAATTTACAATTTAAGCAAATTGAATTGTCAGAGGTATGATATTAACTTGACAAGAATATATACTTGAGGTATGATATTGACTCAGCGTTGAACGTCTCGACTTTGATGAGAGAGCTCGAGGGAAGATCATTATCATAGGTGTAGTATTTAACTTAACAATAAAATGGATGCTAGAGTTATGATATTAACTTAGCATTGAACTTCTTGATTTCGATGAGAAAGCTCAAGGGAAGATCATTGTCATAGGTGCAATATTCACTTAAGAGGGATTTGTATTGCAATATAAGCAATTTTGGTTAGAGGTGTAGTGTTTGACTTGGTCAGGAATATTTTGCGATCTGAGCAATTTAGTGGACTCGTCATTCAATTGAAGAGAATTAACAAGTTAAAATTCTATCCTACTGAGGATAAGTTGATTCGCTACCAGAGGTATAATGTTAACGTGACAGGTTCGATCTATGATTATTTCACAGAGGAAACAATTACAGTTTTTTGACCTACCATTCTATGGACGGGAATTGGTAAGGGATTTTAGAAGGGAAGGTGGGATCAGGTCTCTCAGGATTTTTAGCAAACCCTCAGCTATCAGCAGATTTGGTATGCCTTTATCAACTACCGTTTGAGATACGCTAGCCATGCTATTCCCCTCAGTATGATTGAGTTGTCAAGGATTTTTCATTTGGCTTAAAGGCCAACTGCTTTCTCTATCCTTAAGCCATCGTAGGCATTGGATTAGCGTAATTTAGCTCTTGGGTTTTCATAGCGCAGATGAGTTGGGGATCAAGAAGGTGGATATGAATTCCGTAAGGATTTTGTCTAGGAATTAACCTTCCTCGTGGAGTCCTCTTTGATCCTCATTCGGTCACCACACTTTGATATGAATGTAGAAACAGTGGCAAGGTTCTACAAAGATGCGTCATGAACCTTCTTCATTGAGTTGGCTTGATAAGCCATCAGATAAACTCATTCAATCAGCTCATATGACTATTTGGATGCGTTGTCATTGGATCGAGCTTTGATCAATCGAACAGGAGAAGGAAGGCATGCCACCATTACATATGAAAAAGTCAGGCTAGATAAGCCATTCTTCTAGATCAAGAGGAATGATTAAAGAGAAGAGTATCTAAAACTGTTTCTTAGACATGCTCGACTTCAAAATATGATATATTCTTCTAAGTTGAAGATGGGTGCATGTTTATATACTAGAGAAGAGTGACAAGGCTAAAAACATGATATTTTGCCTTTGTCTTTCTTTTGATGTTTACATCATGCATCATAATGTCACCTATGTTCGGTCGACTAGGCATCGATCGACCGTAATGTGATCCATTGCATGAGGAAGTTGTTCTTTGTGCTCTACCAAACATCTTAATCTCAAACCCTGATCCATCTGATTGATCAGGGTGAAGCCTTGATCGAAAGTGTAGTGTTAACTTGATCATGAGAAGAGTGACAAAACTAAAAGTGAAGTTTCTAACTTTGTTATTACTTCAATGTTGACACATACGTCATAATGTCGCAAATGTTCAGTCGGCTCAGTGTCGATCGACCGTGATGTGATCCGTTGAATGAGAAAACTTTTCTTTGGCATTCTCCCAAATGTCTTGGATCTCAAACCCTAATCCATCTGATTGATCAGGGTGAAGCCTTGATCAAAGGTGTAGTGTTAACTTGATCATGAGAAGTATCTCTTTAAGGATAGTATTTCTTCAAAAATCTGCCGTTAATCGGCATCATGAGCGTATCGCTATCCGGAGTAATAAAGCGGTACACTCCATTTGAATAGACTGACTCTACTACAAATGGTCCTTCCCATTTGGGTTGAAATTTTACTTTCACCTTATATGTCATAACCATAGTCTTCTGACAGCTAAAACAAGGTCGTCTTTCTTGAAAAATCTGTTCTCTGACTTATTTATTGAAGGCTCTAGAAATTCGAGCTTGATAGAGCATGATTTGTTGTTGAGTTGTGATTAAGTTCAAACCTGCACACAGAAAATATAGAATTTCAGAAATATAGAAATATAGAACAGAAGTGTAAGTACTCAATACTACCGCTATAGCAAGTGGTTATGTGGGTCGTGAGCCACAAGGAGGAACTAGCGATGGAAACTTTTTAGTAAGTTCTCTTCAGTTCACTTGAAATGATTAAAGCTCTTCTTTTAGTTCTTGAAAATAAAACGACAAAAAGTTATAGTTAAGTTAAGAAGAAAGTGATAGTTTGAGAAGGTGGAGAAATTAGAAAATAGATTTTTATAAAAAAATTAAAAAGAGTGAATAAAAGAGTTGGGAGATGGTGATGTTGGTAATCTAAACTAAAAACTAAAAGAAAGAAATTTAAACCCTAAAAGAAACTCATTTTGCTCTTCGGCGCCTGCTTACGTTTGACCCGTATCGACGATGTACCTTTATTTGAAGGCGAGCGTAGTATGACAAATATGATCTTCCGGGATAAGCTACACTACAATAGAAATGGCTATCCATCACCATAAGCTATCAACGACACCTACAAGGGTATGGCAACTTTGAGCCTATCAGAGGCATAAGGATTCAAAAACAACAGAAGAGGGAAGCAAATAAAACAAGAGTAAAGAAGAAAAGAAACTTCAATTTAGTCCAAATAACAATGAAAGAAAAGACTTACTAACACCGGTGTGACCCTCAGTACAAGCTTTTCTCTTATTCCTCCATGAAACTCTCCTCTCCTCTTAGTTACATAAATAAAACAAAATTGCAAAAAAGAAAACAAAAACTATAAGTTACAAACTATAGAATAGCCTAACTTCTACTCTCTGCTTGATCGCTCTCTGTACACTGAGAATTTGTAGTATTTGTAGCAGAAATGGGATAAGAAGAAAAGTATACAGATAGGGGAGGAAACGCACTCCCATTGGTTGCAACAAAGCCACGGATCCACGGCTCAGGCCGCGGATCCGTGGCCAGGATGTGACCACATCCAGGGAGAGGATTTCTCTGATGTCTTGTTACATCCGTTTATCCATCTGATTTCTCATTTTATTCTCCAGATTTGATGATATCTTTATTGATCTTTAGCTAACCGAATAGATTCATAGAAATTAGAGTTTAACTGGTTTTCATTTGGTGTTATCTTTTGATTGCTCTGATCTTTAGCTGAACATTTGCCTCAATCCTTGATTTGTGGTGATATCCTCATGGATCTTTAAATTAACTAAATTGATTCACTAAAATCAGATTTTAACTGACTGAATCTAGGATCATCCTTAGCTAACCAAATAGATCTGGTTATATCATACTTTAACTGGTATTTATTTGGTTTAATCCTCTTTATTTCTATTATTATCTTCTACAAAATAAACATTTAAGACAACAAAATTAGCATTTTATTACACGATAAATGTAGGAATGTAATAAAGAATAATGTAATAAATGTGTATGTTCACACCCCCACCTATCTTTTGCTCGTCCTCGAGCAAAACATCAAAACTAGACCTAAAAATTATTAGATCACTTTTACAGGTCATGCGATTACACTGAGCAAATGCAACAAGCCGTTAAACCTCTAGGTTTCCCTTAGAGAACGAGTTTTTTCTCGTGAGGGTTTTCAGTGGATTACACCCACCAAATCCATAAAGAAAGAGAAACAAAGTGTTAGTATTTTCGAAAAGCATTTTGAAAAGGAGAGAAAATATTTGAAGTATTATTGTAAGAGTTCAAGAATCTATAAGTTATAGAAAAGCTGAATTTTTTATTCCTAAACTTAGTCTCTATTCAAAAATTTATTATCAATCAAGGTAAGGAGTCAAACTGTATTTCTCATCTAGTCTATTATTTTACCCTGAGTCATATGCACCTTCGTGACCGTGAAATTTTGATTAAGGGTTCTTTCACTCTAACTCTTATGCCTTATTTTATTTATTTATATTTTTGGTGTTATTATTCTTTAGTTCTATTAGGTAACGAGCCTTTAATCGGTGACTCCAAACCGGACGGTCTTAAGGCACCAGGTGAGAAAACACCCCAAGAACTTAAGGACTCGAGTAAAGAAGGCCACAAAACTAAGGATTTTATTATATGCACCACTTTTAGGCGTGAATACTTATGCTTTATAAGGCACAAATACCAGCTTAATCAGAGATTTTTGATATATATATATTTTTTCTTTTTTTAATATATAAGGCATAAGAATCTTTATTTTTGAGCCCTAAATGTGTAAGTGTATAAAGCATGCATATTTCATCAAGATAAAAATCAATACTAGATTATTTTTTCAAATTTTCTTTCTAACTCTAGAAATCAAACAAATAATCTTATTTTGACCAAGTATAAAAAATCCTAATTATGATTCTCCTATTTCTTAAAATTGACTTAATTTTTTACAAAAAAATATGTCAAAATATTGCTCTCTTGTCAAAAAAGTTTTTTAAGAAAGAAAAATGTTAATTTTTTAATTTTAATTAAAAAAATTTATGTTATGTTAGGCCCTCCCCCAAACCTATCTCATGCAATGTCCTTAATGTATGAATGAATGCATAGATGCATGAAAAAGAAGAAAAAAAAGGAAAATTTTACTGTAAGGTGGAGGTTCGAGTGGCAGTCAGATAGGGCCAAGCGTCTTTACTTAATCAAGATAATGTGGTGGTTCACAGAACCCACCTTTATTGCCTCTTTTCTATGAATATAATTATAATCCCCAATATGAATATGATCATGAAAGATCTTATCAAAAAACTTATTCCCTTTACATGACCAGTCTTGAAAAATCATCATTGAGTCATTATGGTCAATACCTATATCCAACAAAAGATTGTGACTTGGTGGAATAATTGACTTGGATTCATGAGTAATAGGTTCGGGAACCACTACTAACTTAGAAAAATCAACTCTGGGTTCAAGAGTCGGTCTTGGTTCAAGAGTTGAGTCCAAATCAAAAAATTGAAATTCACATTCTTCTCCCATCAAATGGATTGTGACTATTCAAATTTGATGATTCAATTTCTAGATCTATGGGTACATGACTAAATGTTGGCTCCAGAAATTGGTCCAATTGGGTAATGATACCGGAATCTTTATAGATTCGAAGATGAAAATTGAATCACAAGGTTAGGGATCATGGTCACATTCATATTCAAGTTCAATCTCATTGAATGAAAAACTTGCCAATTTGTTTAAGATTTGGAATTGGTCAAGTTCAAATTTGTGTGATAAAATTGAGTCTTGATCAAAGTCTCCAAGACACCAAGATTCTTCATTCCTATTAATATGGTTTGGGCAATCGGGAATAGTCGAACATGTGTTCGGTAGAGTTTTCTTATTCTTATCTTTCACTATGTTGATATAACGACTAATTTTTGCTTCTAGCCTATCGAGAGATTAAAAAATTATTTTCAGACTGAATCAAGTTTTCCATACGCCTATCTGAGTCCATAGGTTCTTCTTTTTGTTGTAGGACATAGAACATGGAGTAAGGATCTTGGATTTGGGAGTTTGATGAGAATTGTGACTCTATCATTTTCAGCTTTTGTTCTTGGGACTCAATTATGACTTCTATAATTTTTATAACCTCAAAATTTTCTTCTATTAGTTGATCATGACTAGGAAAATTATAGGCTGAATGTTGGAATGGTGGTTGACAATATGACTCAGGGAAGTTGTATCCCCATTGACTCTGTGAAGAATCGTGATGATTATTCCAGTCTTGTTCATAGTGTTAGGAGTGGGGCATTTATTGATTCGAACAAGACCAATCCGACACACTTGATTGGCTAAAGTCATGATATGTTGGGTTGGTAATATCCGAGTCAAAAGAGGTCAGAGTGTAATATGGATTACCATTAAAATTGAAAAAATTGTTGTTATAAGCCATATCACACATGAAATGTCAAAAACAAACACAAAAAAAAAACAAATAAACAAAAAAAATCTAACCTAAGTTAGGGTAAACTTTAGACCTAAATGACTCCTAACCGGTTAGACTGTCCACGGGGGGTATATTGCAGAATCTGATTACAAATTAATCGGCCAAGTAGGGGCAAGATCCGTGGGAGGTATCTATGCCTAAGCATCGGCCTAATTATGCCAAACCACTGTTCTTTGAGGTTTCGCCTCATCAATCCTCAACCTTTGACACTAATTTGGTAAGAGTCAAATTCTAATCAACTTTCCCCTTAGGCTAGTCTCCTATTTGAGTTCAAGATGTCCCTAGGGCAAATGTCTACTCAGTTTTAGTTAGGCTTGAGTTAGTGAGTGAAGAGATTATTTGTGGGCTAAGGGAGGGTAATGATTTTCCCACCTTATCTTATTTATAGAACAAGCCCTTACTTCAGTTTAGTGCAGTGTACAAGTATATAGAAAAAGTAACACTCAAGCAATATTTCATACAAGAATGAACCTTATACTAAATGCTATGTACACATACCTTAGCTCCAGCACTCTTCAATAGTAAATAGAAAATGTAACGAAATAGACACGCGCCTAAATGTAAAGTCTAAACCTTGTTTAGCATTTACAATCAACTTTTTACTGTTGAGTTAGAAATGTATGTACAGTGAGTTAAACAAGGAAATAAATAGCTATAGATATTTAAACTTTACAATTCAGCCAACCTGCAAAAAATACAGGTTAGTAGTTTACTCAGATTGCCATGAGAATGCAACAAATCTGAGGGCTTCTGGGTTGTGCTTTCTTGAGCAGAATTTAGGGCCACTTATATGTTCACTGCAGCAAAAATTTTCTTGTTGTTAAACCTATACACCAAAATAGAGAAGAAAGTTAATCAATAAAGTAAATAAAAAAAAGTTACTAACCGTCCCTCCCCGGCAACGGCGCCTAAATTTGATTGAGTTCAAACCTGCACATAGAAAATACAGAATTTCAGGAATATGGAACAGAAGTGCAAGTACTCAATACTACCGCTATAGCAAGTGGTTATGCGGGTCGTGATCCACAAGGAGGGACTAGTGATGAAGCTTTTTAGTAAGTTCTCTTAGTTCACTTGAAATAGTTAAAGTTCTTCTTTTAGTTCTTGAAAAGAAAATGAAAAAAAAGTTATAGTTAAGTTAAGAAGAAAGTGATAGATTGAGAAGGTGGAGAAATTAGAAAATAGATTTATACAAAGAACTTAAAAAGAGTGAATAAAAGAGTTGGGAGATGGTGATGTTGGTGATCTAAACTAAAAAGTAAATGAAAGAAATTTAAATCCTAAAAAATACTTACTTACCTCTTCGGTACCTGCTTACCTTTGACCCATATCGACGATGTACCTTTGTTTGAAGGCGAGCGTAGTATGACAAATAAGATCTTCCCCATTGCCGATCTACACTACAAAATAAAGAGACAAGCTACACTACCAAAGAAATGGCTATCCATCACCATAAGCCATCAACGACACTTGCAAGGGCAAGGCAACTTCAAGGCTATCGAAGTCATTTGGATTCACGAACAAAGAAGAGGGAAGCAAACAAAAGAGTAAAAAAGAAAAGAAACTTTGATTTGATTCAAATAAACTTCGATTTGATTCAAATAACAATGAAAGAAAAGACTTACTTACAATGGTGTCACCCTCAGTACAAGCTTTGCTCTTATTCCTCCATGAAACTCTCCTCTCCTCTCAGTTACATAAATAAAATAAAAATTATATAAAAAATAAAAATCCTAAGTTACAAACTACAGAATAGCCTAACTTCTACTCTATAATTGATCGCTCTCTGTACACTGAGAATTTTGCAGTATTTATAGCAGAAATAGGATAAGGAGAAGATATACAGATAAGGGGAGCAAACGCTCCCCATTGGTTGCAACAGAGCCACGGATTCGAGGCTCTAGCCGCGGATCCACGGCCGAGATGTGGCCAGATCTAGGAAAGGATCTCCCTGATGTCTTGTTACATCCGTTTATCCATCTAATTTCTCAATTTATTCTCTGGATTTGATGATATCTTCATTGATCTTTAGCTAACCGAATGGATTCATAGAAATTCGAGTTTAACCGGTTTTCATTTGGTGTTATCTCTTTGATTTGCTCTGATCTTTAGCTGAACATTTGCTCCTTAATTTGTGGTGATATCCTCATAGATTTTTAAATTAACTGAATTGATTCACCAAAATCTGATGTAAACTGACTGAATTTGAGATCATCCTTAGCTAACCAAATAGATCCAGTTAATCAAATTTTAACTGGTATTTATTTAGTTTAATCCTCTTTCTCTCCATGATTATCTTCCACAAAATAAACATTTAACACAACAAAATTAGCAAATTTATTACACAATAAATGTAGGAATGTAATAAAGAATATTGTAAAAAATATGTATGATCAAGTTGCAGATGTTTGTTATCCAAAGCTTCTAATTCTTGGAGTTGCAATTGATGCTTATCCTCATCTGTCATCTTCGTTATCAAAGCAATGCGCAGAGATGGAATCTGAATTTTCAGTGAGAGTATGGCTTCACATCCGTATACCAAGGAAAACAACGTAGCTTTTGTCGGAGTTCTCATTGTTGTGCGGTAGGCCCAGAGGCATTTGATTGGAACGGGAAAATAATAAAGAAAAAGTTAAAGTTAGCAAGTCTTAGTCTCGTTTCAATTTAATCGCGTAGTAAAGGCTAGACGGGTCGATCCACAAGGAAGGATGCGATGCAAGCGTTTCGGAACGATCTTCTCTGTATTTCACTTAGAACAGAAGAAAAAGAGAGATTGATTAGATTTGATTGATTTTGAGAAATATAGTTTACTAATCATCTACTACAACCCATAGTATTAGTCTCAAATAATGAATATCATATTGAAATAATAAACATCCACCCTAGGTTATTAATTGCTATTCAAGCAAGATGAATAATGTTGGAACCCTAACTGGTGTACACTAATAATGATTAAATAGTTATTCATCCTAATTTCGAAGCATAGCATAAGAGAAGTTTAACTTAAAATTATGCTATCAAAGTTTTTAAGTATGAATTATGAAGAACCACTAAAAAGTGTAACCTAGATTAAAGTAAACCTAATCAATTCATCTTCAAGAAGATATTTTCTTTTTCTAGCGTTTCTAATAGTAGCTATCAATCAATTCACTTTTTTAAACTAAACTAGGGTTGATCAAGAGATTAGCAAACTATGATTTTAATTTAGTTATTCATCTTTTTTTTATGTTATTTTCAAGTTTTTATGTGGAATCAAAAGAATTGCAAGAAAATAAAAGAAGGAAATAAAACAATTAATCTAAGCAGGAAAGCGGAATTAAATTGTAAAGAAGAAAAGAGTAACCTTTATTGGGTGTCACTGACCAATTTACAAAGCTCCTCGTTCTTCAAAATAATCTTCTTCAAATAAAAATAAAAATACAAGAAATTTCGGAAATAGAAAAAGATCTAAAGAAAAACCCTAACTTCAGTCGCTGGATGCCCTGGCTCTGTTGCTCTGCAGGGTTATTTATAGGAGATATAGGAAGTAGAGTCCCAGTACAACTCTCACACGAAACCTCGTAACCAAACTCATCTAAAAGGCCGCGGAAACGCGACTATGGCCGCGTTTCCGCAGCCAAAGCGTGGCAAATGGCCACGCGCTTTCTTGCGTGGCCTCCTGTGGTCCGTTCATCTGAGATTCTCCTTTTAGATTCTGTATTTAAACCTTCTATCTTGAGAACTCGAGATAACTTGGGAGGCAAGTTATCATAAATCCGAATTTGTAAAAGGATATTTATCTTTAAACTTTTCTCCTTTTATCTTTAGCCTTATCTTGCAAGCTACTACAGTTGAGTAGAAGTCCATCTCATCTTATCCTTTTCCTCCTCTTCTAGCAATTAGTAGTTCTATTTTATCCTTCCTTTTCCTCCCTTAGATTTTAAATAAATAATTTAAAATTCAAGTTTAGATTAGGTTAGATAATGTAAAAACTTCTAAATTACTATAATTTTTGCATATGGGCTTTTTGGCTTTTGGGCTTCATTCAGGCTTTATTTCTTTATTTTTTAATTATTCAAGGCCTGCACACATTAAACAATAAAACATTAGTAGTAGTACATAATAAAAGAATAAATAAGGAAATATGAAGGTAAATGTGATGATAAATATGCACGTTTTATTACCTATCACACCCCCACACTTATCTTTTTGCTTGTCCTCGAGTAAAAATTAAAAAGAAAGAGAAAAAGAAAAGAGAAACTAATCTATCCTAACTCACTTTCGTAGGCATCACTGTTGCACTTAACATGTGCAACAAGCCGTTAAACCTCTAGGTTACCCTAGAGGACGAGTGTTGTCTCGTAAGGGTTTTCAGCGGATTACACCCACAAAATCCATAAAAAGGAAAATGTTAGTGAATTAGTTAAATTATTTTATTATTTAGTTATTTATTTTGAAAGAGGAACGAAATATTTGAAATATGTTTGAAGAAACTAAGTAACCTATAAGTTTTAGGATTATCATTTTTATTCATTCTTAAACTTAGTCTTTATATAATAATTTGTTATCAATTTTAGGTAAGAATCAAAATTGAATTTTTGTATAGTCTATTTCATTACCCTAAGTCATATGCATCCTTGTGAATCTTTAAAATATTACCTTAAGGTGGTGGTTCCGATGGTGGTCTGATTGGTCCACGGAAGGCGGCCCAATCGAATTTTTGTAGAGTTCGGAGGAACCCACCAGAAATCTCTCTTATATAACCCACTAAAATGATGTATATATGAACAGTTTTTATTCAAAATGTAACATCATCTAATTTTCAAATTCCATAATTAATTTCGGAGTCAATTTTGTCAACCGTCTTGTCCTAAAATGGAGTGTGAAAAGATGGAATGATTGACTTGGACTCAGGAAGTACGGGAACTAAGACAGACTCAGGAAAGTGACTTAAATCAAGTAAAGGTTTAGGAGTCGAGATTGGTTCAGTAAGTGGGTCCAAATCAAGAAGTTGAAACTCAAGTCCACATTCGTTTTTTCACAATAGAATGTGACTTAATATTGGTGATTTAAGTTCAAGAATGACAGGTGTGGGAATCAAAACTGACTCTAAAATATTACTCAAATCGGGTAACAAAATAGGAGTCAATATTGATTCGGGAATTTGAACTTGATCACAAATTTGAGAATCTAGGTCACATTTCTCATTGAGTTTAATTTCATAAAAATGAGAACTGGCCAATTTGTCAATGGGACTTTCAAAAGTATGAAATTGGTCAAGTTCAATATGATTATAAAAGGGTGGCGATTCAATTTCATTATGAATTGGCACAGGATCCAATGTTGACTCGAAAAAAATATTGTAATCAGGTGAAGATACCAGAGTCATTATTGAATCAGGAAGTAGAATTGAATCATTAAGTTGAGGTTCAGGATCATATTCATTCTCAAGTTCTATTTCAGGAAATAAATAACTTGCCAAACTGTCAATGTCATTTTCAAAATTTGGAGTTTGGGCAAGTTCAAATGATTGTACTGAAATGGAATCTTATTTTTCAAACAAGATGACTCTTTGGCTCTAAGAGAATGGTTAGCGACATCAGAAATGGTCAAATGGTGAGAATGGAGAGTTTGGACCATTAGATCTATGTCATGATTATGAGTGATTTTAGCCTAGTCATGGCTTCAAGCATCTTTTCATAGTCGATTGGTTCATCGTTTTGCTGTGATTGGACTTGAAAAGATAAAGTGTTGTGAAATTCGTGGTGAAATTGTGAGTCCATCAGATTCAGTGATTTTTGCTTGGACTCACGCATAATCATTTCCAAGATTGAAGGTTTTCTATTTTGTGATTGTTGCTTGGACTCACGCATACTCATTTCCATCATTCCAAGATTGATTATTTTCTATTTTGAACTGGTGGTTGTGAGTATGAATCTTGAAAATATGTGGACAAGGTGGATAAGGAGGACAAGTTGGTTGAAAATTGGACTTGGGGAAGCGAATTCCCATTGACTCTGTGAAGAGTTGAAATTGTTATGGAAATTATGGTCATAAGATGGGGGCATGGGTTATATTCATTCGGATAAGACCACTCTGGCACTCTAGGTTGGTTAAGTTATGATATGTTGGGTTGGTAATATCTGAAAAAAAGGTAGGAGTATAATATGAATTATCATTAAAATTGAAAGAATTATTGTTATAAGCCATATCACACAAACAAAAAAAAACAAATAAGCAAACAAATAAAAAGAAAAAAATCTAACCTAAGGGTAAACCTGGACCTAGACGACTCTTAACTTTAGACTATCTTTAGGAGATATATTGCCGACCTTAATCACAAGTTAATCGGCCAGGTAGGTGGCAAGGTTAGTGGGAGGTTATCCGTCAAAAACGTTTCTTAATTAAGTAACCACCAACCTTCGGGCTTTCGGCCTTTAATCACCTTCCTAGACACCGATTTGACAAGAGTTAATTTCGAACAACTTCCTCCTTCAGCCAATCTCCTAATGAGTCCGAGTTAACCTAAGGCCAGCGTCTAGGCAATTTTTATTTTAGGGTTAGGGTTGTGAGTGTGGCGGAGATGATTTGTGGGCCAAGGAAGGGTGATGAAATCCCCACCTTATCTTGTTTATGGATTTTGCCCTTAAATTGATTTAGTGCACGTATAAAGAAATAGACAAGTAGTCACTCAAAAGCAGTAAATCAGCCAAGGGAGCTTCCTAGTCTGTATGCAATGTGAACGTACCTTGTCGCCAGCACTCTTCAATAGAAATTAAAAAAATTAAATAGACACGTGCCTATGATGCAAGAGTGTAATTTTTTATTTATCAACTAATAGGTTACTGTTAATTAGTTAGCAGTATGCATGGTGATCACAGAGAAAACTTATCAGAGCAGTAAACAGAAATTGCAATTTGCAGCAACCTGCAAAAAGTTCAGTCAGTAATTCACTATTATAGCCGCGGATCCGCGGCTATTGCCGCGTTTGCGCGGCTAGATAGTAGGCTCTACTGCTCTGCCTTCTAGGACAGAGGCACGGAGTTGCTATATGTCCTTAGCTGCAGCTAATTTTCCTGTTATCAGATCCTGCAAACAGAAAAAATTAAATACATAATTAGTTTTTTTTAGAGAATATCGTACCGTTCCCTCCCCGGCAACGGCGCCAAAATTTTGATTGGAACGGGAAAATAATAAAGAAAAAGTTAAAGTAAGCAAGTCTTAGTCTCGTTTCAATTTAACCACGTAGCAAAGGCTAGATGGGTCGATCCACAGGGAAAGATGCAATGCAAGCGTTTCGGAACGATCTTCTCTGTATTTTACTTAGAACAGAAGAAAAAGAGAGATTGATTAGATTTGATTGATTTTGAGAAATATAGTTTACTAATCATCTACCACAACCCATAGTATTAGTCTCAAATAATGAATATTATATTGAAATAATAAACATCCACCCTAGGTTATTAATTGCTATTCAAGCAAGATGAATAATGTTGGAACCCTAACTAGTGTACACTAATAATGATTAAACAGTTGTTCATCCTAATTTCAAAGCATAACATAAGAGAAGTTTAACTTACAATTATGGTATCAAAGTTTTTAAGTATGAATTATGAAGAACCATTAAAAAGTGTAACCTAGATTAAAGTAAACCTAATCAATTCATCTTCATGAAGATATTTTCTTTTTCTAGGGTTTCTAATAGTAGCTATCAATCAATTCACTTTTTTAAACTAAACTAGGGTTGATCGAGAGATTAGCAAACTATAATTTTAATTTAGTTATTCATCTTTTTTTTATGTTATTTTCAAGTTATTAATTTAAAATCTAAGGGGGAGGAGGAAGGATAAAGTAGGACTCCTAATTGCTATTCAAATCTAGAGGGGAAGGATAGAACAAGATGAATCATCATCCTAAATAAAGATAGAGATAGATTTCTATTTTGCTTGCACCACTAGTGAAGATAAAAGAGAGAAAATCTTAATTTAATTCGGATTCAGATTGGACACTCTTTAATATTTCAATCATAACTTTCTCTATCGGAACTCAAATTTGATGGTTCAAGATGCTTTAGAAAGACGTCTTGAACTCTTACATTGATCACACTTTCAAATTCAGTTGTCTGATGATCCATATTCAGCAATCAACATGATAACAAGTTGCAGATCAGAATTGAATTTCTACATAAAATTCTGGATAAGTCAAATCAAGTTTGGAGATAAGAGAAGAATTCAAATTCAGAAATATTTAGCTCCTCCTATCTTCATACGCTTCCTATCCCTCTTGTTTTCTCCTATAAATACCCCTGCAGTACGTACAAAGCACCTCATCTAGAGAGAAGAAGAATAAGGCTAGGGTTAAGGATTTAGGATTTTTTGTTAGCTTAGTTTAGCCTCTTTTGAGTTCTATTCTTTGTAATTGTTGTTGGTTTTAGCTTGGCTATTGTAAGGAGGAAGGAGAAGGAGCTTGTACCAAAGGATAGCATCAATAAAGGTTATCTTTTCTTTTTTATGTTCTTATTCTTGTTCTTTTAATTTCAAGTCTACCTTTTTATTTCTTTGTTCTTGGTTTGGTTTTTGGTGTTGTCTTTAATATTTCTTCCTTCCTTTTCTTTTCTTTAAAGATCTTAAAACTAAAAAGATGGATAAAATAAAAAGGATGCTAGGCTAGAATAATTCTAGGTAGCTAGTCACTAGATCAACTAGGGATAGATCTAGGGTTAGTTGATTAGTCTAATGGATTTGTATTTTAGGGTTAGATTAATCCTTTGAAGTTTAGTGATGATAGTCCAACTCAATGATTTAGATAATGAGGACTTGGCTTTCGAGTAGAGTAGGGTTTGGCTTTAGATTAAGTTTAGGGATATGGTTTGGTATAGTTTAATGATTAAGGATTGGCTTTGGCTTAGGGTAAAATTAGGGTTTGGCTTGGCGTAGTGTAGACAAGTTAAGTTGGACATCTTACTCTTCTTACTTAGGGTTAACTTAGATGAATATTTCATTATTTTAAAAGGATACAACCCCTAGATCGAGACTAGTCGTGAAGGTAGATTAGCGACCTAGACTCCCCCTCTTGATTAGATCTACTTTCTTATTTCAAACTACAACCAACCTTTCTTCTAAGTCATGACTACATATATACCGTGCTGCCATCGCCTCCATCGCCTCCCTCCCAGTGGAACATGACCCGCTTTGGCCCTTGTTGCAGCGGATAGAATTGAACAGCGAGAAGAATCTTACCTTCTAATTATTTGATTATTTGTTTTGTACATTTTTATTCTCTCGTTCAAGTTTCAATCACAATTGTTCTTCAACAGCGCATCAAGAGCGGATCCTCAAGGAAATATCATAGCAGGAGTAGGGTAGTACTTCGATGCCCACAGAACTACATAATCCCTCGTGCATTCTCATTAATTGAGCCATATTCTAACAATTTAGTGGAATACAATGCTCTCTTGATTGGAATGCAAATCGCCGATGAGATTGGCGTTAAAAATCTCAAAGCATACAGTGATTTAAAGCTCATCGTTAACTAGGTTCGCGGGGATTATGAAGTCAGACATGAAGACTTGGTACCCTATCACAATGCAACTATCCACATGGTAGAGAGGTTCAGAAATTTCTACATCGACCATGTACCTTGCCAGCAAAATGCGCATGCAGATGCACTGGCGTCCATCACTGCCTCCTTGGCTCTTCCAGCCGGAGCGGCGGAGGAAGTACTCGTCTACAACCATGACTTGTGCTGTCCAAAACACGCCCTCGAAAATGATCAGATTCCAGCAGGGAACCTTCAAGTCAAAGAAACTCTAGAGACTTCGACAGATTCAGAGCTCAGGGATTGGCGATTCTCGACTACGCATTGTACGTCATTTTTCCTGATGACCCTAAAAAGGCAGCTGCCATTAAAAGAAAAGCCCCCTAAATTCTACTACAATGCGATTATAAGAACATTGTATCACTGATCGCATGATGGAATCCTCCTCCACTGCTTATCACATAAAGAGGTACAGGAAACACTCAAAAAGGCACATGACAGTATGTGCGGAGCTCACCAACCGGGTCCAAAACTTAGAGATCAACTTTGAAGACTGGGATATTATTGGCCAAAGATGATCTCTAATGCCATCACTTACGCTAAGCGATGCCATACCTATTAGATTCATGGTGACTTCATTCACCAGGCACGAGGACATCTTCGCCCTACAACTTCTTCCTGACCATTCAAAATGTGTGGAATGGACATGGTTGATCCTATTAGCCCACCTTCATCCAAAGGACGCTAGTTTATCTTAGCCATAACTGATTACTTCTCCAAATAGGCTAAAGCTATCCCTTTAAGGGAGGTAAAGACATCTGATGTGATCAAGTTCATTAAACATCACGTGGTCTACCGCTTTGGCGTGCCACGACAGATTGTTTATGATAATGGGCCTCAGTTCGTCAGCCAAGCCTTCTAAAAATTCTGCAACAAGTTCAGGATCCAGAGTGTATCTTCAACGACATACTATCCAGCCACTAACGGCCTTGCAAAAGCTTTCAATAGGACCATTGAAAAACTTCTCAAGAAATTCGTCTCGAAGAGTCAATGAGATTGGGATGATATGTAGGTGAATGTTTATGGGCTTATCGCACAACAGTGAGAACCATGATTAAAGCTACATTGTTCTCTTTGGTATAAGGGTGTGAGGTTGTACTCCCACTAGAAATCTAAATCCATATCTACACATTCCCTTGACAACGGAGATGACAAATGAGGAGAAGCATCGATTGCGACTCTAGGAGCTGAAAGCTTTGGATGATAAATGCCTGCAAGCTCAACAGCAAATCGAGTTCTATTAAGCTCAAATTACCAGAGCCTTCAATAAGAAAGTCAAGGAGCGGACTTTCAAGAAAGGTTCCATTGTCTTAGCCGTCAGAAGATCCATGGTCATGACGCAAAAGACCAAAGAAAATTTCAACCCAAATGGGAAGAACCATTTGAGTAGAGTCAGTCTACTCGAATGGAACATACCGCCTTTAACCCCAGATGGCAATACACTCATGATGCCGATCAACGGCAAATTTTTGAAAAAATACTGTCCTTAATAGGATTCTTCTCATGATCAGGTTAACATTATACCTCTGATCAAAACTTTCAGATCCAAGATATTTGGAAGAACGCCAAAGAAAAGCTTCTTTCTTCAATAGATCACATTACGATCGATCATTATCGAGCCAACCGAACATTGGTTACATCATAATGCATAACGTAAACATCAAAGAAAAGATAAAGTGTGAAACTTCAGTTTTATTCTTGTTACTTTGCTTTAGTTTATCTATCAAAATCTGACGCCTCTGATGGTTAAGGATAGAGGAAAATGTTGGCTTTTAAGTCCAACATAAGTCCTCGACAACTCATCATACCGAGGGGAATAGCATGGCTAGCCCAACTCAAACGGTAGCTAGTGAAGGTATACCAAATCTGTTGATAGCTGAGGGTTTGCTGAAAATCCTAAGGGACTTGGTTCCATCTTCTCCTCTAAAATCTCTTACCAATTCCCTCCCATGAAATGGTAGGACCACAAAAATATCTGTGTCCATTTTTCTGGTGAAATGAGCACAGACTTGTCACATTAACAGTAAACCTCTAGCAAGCCATTTTTCTCAATCTCCAATAGGATTCGTTACCAATCCCTCCCAAGGAATGGTAAGACCAGAAAAAAATAGTTGTACTCATTTTCCTGATGAAATGAGCACAGACTTGTCACGTTAAAAGTAAACCTCTAACAAGTCATTTTCCTCGATCCCCAGTGGAGACAGTCAAGTTAACATTAAACATCTGACGATAAAATTTCACTAAATACACACTCAAAATCTCTCCGCTGTTTTGTTAACATTACACCTCTAGCGGCAAACTCTCATGCCCCTAGAAAATTAATGTTTGTCACGTTAATATTACACCTCGACAATTCATTCTATTTTTCACCAAAATCCCCTGCTTATTATCTCCTATGGAGTGGTAGGTCCACAAGCCCAATCACTGCTATGTTAACACTACACCTCTAATAGTGAAAGTTTCAATACTCCCCAGCGAGTATGAACTTTCATTTGTCGCTCCTTTACATGGAGTTACAAGTCTTTAAAATTTCAAGTTAACACTACACCTCTAACATTCTAAATTTCACTTGTCAATTCTCCTCAATAGAACGACAAGTTCTTAAAATTACTCATATCGCAAATCAACTCTTATTGTCATGTTAACATTACACCTCTGACAAATTATTGTTAAAGTTTAATATCACGCCTCTAACAGTGATCAAGTTACTGCCAAGTATAAAATTAAACCTCTGACAGTCACTTTCCTCAGGATTCCATATCGAAACTGAGATGAGCGATGCTAAGTTTAACATCACACCTCTAGCATCCAGTTCATTGTTAAGTTCAACAATAAACCTATGACAATGACTTTCTCTCGAACTTTCATATCGAAGTCGAGATGACTAGTGCTAAGTTCAAATTACACCTCTAGCATTACCTCCACTGTCAAGTTTAACACTACACCTATGACAGTGGTACTTTCAGTTTTCCCCAAACAAAACTAAAATTCATGTGGAACTAAGTTAACATCACACCTCTAGCTCATATCCTCGTCAAGTTAATATCACACCTCTAACAAGATTCAATCCAATCCGTTAAATCATTATCACACCTCTGACGGTAAAGAAATACTTAGATCCCTGACGAGTCTAGTTTTACAAAATATTCTTATCAATAGAATGATAAGTCCACTTAAAATCACTGTTAGGTTAATATCACACCTTTAACAGTATTCTCACTAATCCCCAGCTGAGTCTTAATTACGCTAAGACTAAATCTCTAAATGATAGACTCAATTACAATCCCCCGCGAAATGAAAAATTCACTTGTCATTCTCATCCATGGAATGGCAGGTTCGTAAAATCTATTCCACTCCTGTCAAGTTAATATTACACCTCTGGCAGTAACCTTTTATAAATTCCTTAAATGGAAATTTTCAACTTTACTTACTAAGTTAAAATATCACACTTCTAGCAAATCAAAGATAATCACTTCTACTTGTCTGATTTTCAATGCAAAAAGGAAGTCACGACAAATAAGAAGACAGAAAAGTGTCACATTTATAAATATTCATAAATATGAAAGTGATACAAAATGCTCTCTTTTCTAATAAGATTGAGTGTTACAATGAAGGAGTACAAAGAAGTCCCTCTTGCTCAATAAAAGATTGCACTCACTCCTTGAAACATTAACGATACACAAAGTGCGTCTTCTTGACTGTGGCCGGAACAACAGATCAACCTCCTCTTCTCTTAAGAATAATGGTGTTTCTCGAGGTCGAAATGCAAGGAAGCATTCTGATTTCACCCGATCAACTGGTGCGAAGGTCTTCACAAGGCCGTAATCCTTCGCTTAATGGTAAGCTCCGTCACCAGAAAGTCATCTAATGAGCATGAGTTTTTTGTTTCTTTCACTTCTTTAAATAAGATTGGTGAAGGGAGGTCCGAGACCTTACTGGTGATGTTCCTTTTCCCGTGACCTTCAAATGTGCCATGCTTATTGTGATCGAAGGGTCCGAGACCTTACTGGTGTATCATGTCCAATAATGTCTTGATGTGTATCGAGAACCGTACGGATCTTCCTCGCCCTTGGATAGAAGTTCTGACTTCTCAAGTGGTCGCCAATTGAACAAACTAGTTGTTTCATGTCTCCTTCAATGGACGCGGTAAAGATACTGGAACTAGCACCATCGATATGGCCAAGACCTGCAAGAAGTAAAAAACCTGAGGGTTAAATTTCTACAAAGGCAGGAATATGAATCCAGAAGCACAGACGCGGGTCTAAAGTTATGAACTCTAGACGCGAGCTATACGCGAATCTCGCGTCCAAATCTTCAAGACGCAGAGTTTACCATGCCCTGCAAAGAAAAAAATATATATTCGAATGCACAACCCAACATTAGACTCGCGTCTAACGATTGAAATGCGGGGAATATATTAAAGGCGCAGACGCGGGCCTTAAAATTTTCTAAGTCATGAGCTCCAGACGCAGGTATTATATGAGAGACCCGCGTTTAAAACCTCAAGACGCAGAGTTTGTCACACTCGCGTCTAAAGATCTCAAGGCATTTAAATGCCTCAAGATGTAGAGTTCGTCGCACTCACGTCTAAAGCTCTCAAAAGAGCAGTCTTAAAATTCTCTAAGTCATGATCTCCAAACGCGAGTCTTATATGCAAAAGCTCGCGTTTAAGGCTTCAAAACTCAGAGTTCACCGTGCTCGTGTCTGAAAAACTTGAGACTTAGAGTCAACAAGCTCGTGTTTCATTAATTAATGTAAGGATCGTGTTTGCAGAGCATGGACGCATGGATCTCAAGTCGACTGTCTAAACTTCAAGAAAGTGGTTATTCAGAAGTTTCAGGAAGAGATCAAGAGACAAAGTCTCTTCATAACCGGTGATGACAGAGCTTCAAGAAAACAGAGCCTTATCATGACAAAGGCCATTTCCTACCTTAAATAAAGTTCTCTGGAGGTTGGACATCATCCGTCAAGACACGATCATAAAATCCAGAAACCAGGACATGTAACTGACAGGGGGACAAGCGGGCAGCGCAGCAGGCGGCGCGCGCAGTTGCGAAAACACAGCTTGGGCCGCGTTTTCACGGCTGTTGTGTGGAGCCATGCACCAAGATTTGACGTGCGGCTCCGTACCTGTACCCTGGTGCCCCTTTTCGCCTATAAAAGCCCTGGGATTTCTAGAACTCAAGGAGCAGGAGTTTTGCATAGTTTTTAGGGTTTTCTTTTCCTTGTTGTAGTTTTAGGGTAGTTTAGTTTAGTTATTATTATTATTATTCTTCTTCTTTGTATTTTTCATTTCTTATAGATCTTGTAATAGGAGAGAGAGTGGTACATGAGAGGAAGCAAGAGTGCTTGTAATGGAAGGTGACAATCTATGAAAGGTTCTCTCTTTATCTCTTCTTATTTTCTCCTCTCTAACTCCTTTTACATGTTTAGCTAATTTTCTCTCATGGCAACTAACTACTAACCACAACTTGCTAACTTCTTACTTGATAATCCACATGAATCTAATAGCCTCTACTTGGCCTTCCTCTTGCAAGAGCCATTGATGGCTCATGATGATGAATTCTAACACTCTAACATCCTAACTCTCTAACAAGGTAACATTACATTATTTCATGCTTACTCTTATTTAGTTTTGATGGTTTAAGTGTAGCTTGCACTTATTTATTGAGTTTGGATGTGATGAGTTGACATATGGGTCATGCTTTGAAACGCTCTTCACCAAGAACTAGTGATGGCCAAGGATACATGTGAGGCAACTATCACTAAGAGGTTAGCATAGTTAGTGGAGCCATTAGTAGTTAGTAGCCATGCAGTTTCTTTCTCTTTTTTACTTTATTTTAAATATATCTCAAAAACTACAAATATCTTATCTTTTATGTTTCCCACTTCTTCGTATTTCACCGTACTCTTCTCTTTTCATTCTTTGTTTTCTTTTCTTTTAATTCTTTAAAATGTTGAATAAACTTTAACACACACGTAAACATTATGGTAAAGCTTCTATCGCTTTCCGTCCCTGTGGATTCAACCTGTTTAGCCTCTATGTTATAACGGAAGTATCGAGGAAGCCAAAACACACACTTTTTACTATTGATTTCAAAAGATACACTTTTCATGCACAGTTTTCCCCCGATCAAATTTTGGCGCCGTTGTCGGGGATGGAACGGTTTGATTTCACATTTTTGTTAACTTTTCTTCTTTATTTTTGGTATGCAGACCGAATTTTTAGCATTGCAGAAGTCTACACTTGCTTTTGTGTGGTTGGGTAAATTCTTGTATATTGTTATATTCTGCTGCTACATATTGTTTATATTACCTGTGCACTGTAATAATTTTAAGAACTAAAATATGACAATTGGATGTTTTAAAACGGTTTAGACATTTGCATCTAGCACGTGTCAATTTTCATTCCAATATACTGTATTTTATTCTTCTTTTGTTGTGATCTTGACGGAGGTGTACATATTGCATAGCATATAGTTGGATAAACACGTGGGTGATTTACTCTCTTTGTGTGTCATTCTTATCTATATTACACACATGAACGAATTGAACTTAAGGGTAAAACCCAATACAACATAAGGTGGGGAAGTCATTACCCTCCCTTAGCCCAAAAATCACCTCCCCATTCACACAACCCAAGCTTTAATAAAAATTGCTAGACGTTGACCCCTAGGGACATCTCAGACTCATTTAAGAGATTGACCTAAGGGAAAGTTGTTAGAAGTTGACTCTTGTCAAATCGGTGTCTAAGGTTGGGGATTGAGATACCCCCATGGACAGTCTAAGCAGTTAGGAGTCGTCTAGGTCTAAGTCAACCCTAGCATAGGCTTGTTTTCTTTTCTTTTTCTTTTTTTTTTTTCTTTTTCTTTTTCTTTATTGTTTGTTTGTTTGTTTGTTTATTTTTGTAAATTGTGAAATAGATTTTAACAACAACAATTTTTTCAATCATAATATGAATGTATATTTCACCCTGATCTCATTTGATTCGGACAACTCTTACCCGTTTATGTACAATATGAACTAACCATATATGTCGGATTGGGATTATCCGACTCAATATGACCTATATTCCCAATCTTATGACTATAATTTTCAAAATATTTTCACTCTTCACAGAGTTTATGGGGATTCACCTCCCCCAAGTCAAAATTTCAACCACCTTGTCCACAATTTTATTCCCCAATTTGGATCATATCCTCCTTTTCCTGTCCCACCAACCGAAGAAAAATCTAATTTGAAAAGGAGTATGGAATCCATGCTTGAGTCCCAACAACAAATTCAAAATTTGTTCAATTCACAATTCTTCCCAAATCAAACTCCATACGCTCCTTTTCTATGACATCCAATTGAAGAAAAATCTGAGCTAGAAAAGCGTTTGGAAGTCTGTTGTGAAATGGCGCAACAAATTCAGAATATGTTGGACTCATCATCTCAACCAAATTTTCAAGGTCATGCTCATCTTTTTCAGTCGCACCAATTCAAAATCAACAACCATCAGTCTTGGACTTGAGTATAGAGCTCTTGTGTGAGTTTGAGCAACAAACTCAATATCTAATAGACTCAAAATCTCACCACAATTTTTAAAATCAACTTCCATACTCACCTTTGCAAGAAGAACCAATTGCAAAGAGTATGGAAGACATGATTCAGACTCAAAATTCTGTTACCTGGCCTATCAGTAAGTTAGACTCCATAATGAGCGAATTGATCAATGAAAGAGAGAAAAGACTTTCTTGTCAACCTTTGACCAATCCTTATATTCCTAACTCTATCGATTAGTCCCAAGAATCATGTTATTTTGAAAATCAAGATTCAATTTCTGAACGCACATTTGAACTTGATCAAACTCCAAGTTATGAAAGTCGCCTTAACATTCTGGCAAGTTATCCTTTCCTGAAATTAAAATTGAACATGAATGTGATCCTGAACCTCATGTTAGTGATTTCATTTCACTTTTTAATTCAATAATGACTCCGGTATCTTAACCATATTTTTTTCTCTATTCTGAAGTCAACATTGAATCCTATACCAATACACTGTGAAATTGAATCACAATATCTTATGATCACACTTCATTGATGGGGAAAGTGTGTGAACATTAATTCTTTGGTTTGGACCGCATTTTTAAACCAATTTTGACCCTCACTTTTGAATCTTGACTTGAAATGAGTCAAATTTCTGAGTCGGTATCGATTTTTGTTCATGTTCCATTTGAATCCAAATCAATCATCTCTTAAAATCAGACTTTATTGTTGGACAAGAATGTTGAAGTAAATGACTCAGTAATTATTTTTGAAATTTGAAAATTGGATGGGGGTAATTTTTTCAATAAGATCATACAGTTCTCCAATATTTTACTGGGTCATATTAGAGAGATCACTGGTAGGTTCTTGCGAGATCCATAATTTTTGAATTGGACCGCATTTCGTAGACCAATTAGACCATCACCGGAGCCACCACCATGAGGTAATTTTCCTTACCTGCCCATTTGTTTCATGTATATACACATTCACGATGCATTGAGGACAATGCATGAGATAAGTGTGGGGGAGGGTTTACTAACGTATGTTGTTTTAATTTTTTTCTTTTACACTTCTTTTTAGCAAAATTTTAAATTTTGTATAGAAATACTTTTCTTTTCTTTTTACAAAACTTTTTGAATTAAGAGAAATAGTTTTGATTTTTTTTTAAGAAAATTAAGATTATCTTAATAATTAGGAAGACCTAAAATGATGAATTTTTAAACCAAGTCAAAATAATAGATCTTGTTTACATTTTAGAATAAGGAAGTATGATTGGAAAGAAATTTGATCTTGAATTTTTTGCCTTAGATTTATGCACTTCACACTTACACAATTTTTTTAGATTGAAACAAAGACTGAAAATGCCATAAAAATGCTATTAAAAATATTAAAAAAATGGTGATAATAAAAATCACTTATTGAAGTGGGTAATTATGCCTCAGGAAGTATGATTATTCATACCTAAACTAGTAGACAAAAACAAAATAATCCCCTTTAGTTTTGTGGTCTTATTACTCGAGTCCTTAAGTCCGAGGGATATTTCCTCATTCGGTGCCCTAAAACTATCTAGTTTGGGAGTCATCGGCTAAAGTCTCATTACCCAGGTAAGCTAGAAAGCCTAAAAAACTAAGGGAATAAAAAAGAAAAAGAAAAATATTAATAAATAGACATGAAAGTTAGAGTCGATATCCCAAAAATCTTCACTGTTCACAAAGTGCATATTTTTCTAAGTGTTTTATGAAAGATCAAAAAATCGATTCAATTTTAAATTCTTACATTTAATTTATAACAAGATTTTGCATTTCAACTTAGTTTAAGAAAGAATAATTTCTGGTTAACCTATAACCTTGGATCACTTAAATTTTCGCAAAATATTTTCAATAGTTTTCTCTATTTAAAATGCGTTTTCAAAATACTAACATTTGGTTTCTTTCTTTATGGATTTTGTGAGTGTAATCTGCTGAAAACACTCAGGAGATAAAACTCCTTCTCAAAGAAAAATCTAGAGGTTTAACGGCTTGTTGCACATGCTTAGTGCAATCGCGTCACCTGAGAAAATGGTGTAATAATTTCTTTAGTTTTTTCGTTTTGCTCGGGCGAGCAAAAGATAAGTGTGGGGATGCAATTAGTCTCTAAAATTGCATATTTCATACCATATCTTCACATTTATTTAATATTAAATTCTGTTAATAACACCTCTCTGGCATGTTTCTAGGTTCATGGCATAGAATGAAGAAGAAGACCCAAAATCACCATTTAAATGGTGATTAAGAGCCTACAAATATAGCCATTAACCTTGAAAGGCGATTTCGTCAAAACCGGGGGCCCAAATCTAGAAATCAGGACATGCAGCCGACAGGGGGACAAGCGGCAGCGTACAGTAGGAGGCGCTGTGCGCGCCGCCCGAGAATAGCCGCGAAAACGTAGCTTGGGTCGCATTTTTATGGCAGTTGTGTGAAACCGTGCGTCAAAGAGCCGTGCGCCAAGATTTACGGCTCCGTACCTGTACCCTGGTGCCCCTTTTCGCCTATAAAAGCCTTAGAATTTCCAGAAATCAGGAGTAGGAGTTTTGAGTAGTTTTAGGATAGTTTTTAGGGTTTTCTTTTCCTTGTTGTAGTTTTAAAGTAGTTTAGTTTAGTTCTTCTTCTTCTTCCTCTTTGTATTTTTTATTTCTTATAGATCTTGTAATGGAGAGAGAGTGGTACATGAGAAGAAAGCAAGAGTGCATGTAATAGAAGGCGACAATCTATGAAAGGTTCTCTCTTTATCTCTCCTTATTTTCTTCCTCTAACTCCTTTTACATGTTTATTTAATTTTCTCTCATGGCAACTAACTACTAGCCACAAACTTGCTAACTTCTTACTTGATAATCCACATGAATCTAATAGCCTCTACTTGGCCTTACTCTTGCAAGAGCCATTGATGGCTCATGATGATGGATTCTAAGACTCTAACATCCTAACTCTTTGACAAGTTAATATTACTTTATTCCATGCTTACTCTTGCTTAGTTTTGATAGTTTAAATGTAGCTCGCACTTGTTTGTTGAGTTTGGATGTGATGAGTTGACATATGGTCATGCTTTGAAACTCTCTTGAACTAAGGACTAGTATTGGCCAAGAATACATGTGAGGCAACTATCACTAAGAGGTTACTATAGTTAGTGGAGCCATTCGTAGTTAGTAGCCATGGATTTTCTTTTTCTTTTACTTTATTTTAAATATATCTCAAAAGCTACAAATATCTTATCTTTTATGTTTCCCACTTCTTCGTGTTTCACCGTACTCTTCTCTTTTATTCTTTTTTTCTTTTCTTTTGATTCTTTAAAACATTGAAGAAACTTTAACATACACGTGAATATTCTGATAAAGCTTCTAGCATTTTTTGTCCCTGTGGACTTGACCCGTTTAGCCTCTATGCTATAACGGAAGTATCGAGGAAGCCAAAGCACGCACTTTTAACTATTGATTTCAAAACATATACTTTTCGTGCAGGTTTTCCCCCGATCACTTATCTAGCCTAACTTTTTCATATGTAATGGTGGAATGTCTCCATTCTCATGTTCGATCGATTGAAGCTCGATTCAACGGTAGAGCACCAAATAGTCAGATAAACAGATTAAATGAGTTTATCTGATGACTTATCAAGTCAAACTTACTGAAGCAGTGTAACACCTCGATCCCACATGTACAGAGACGTTACTGTATCAAGAGCAAGCTAATGTAAACGTTAGATCATCAAAACCAGTTATAGACAAGCATGAAATAAGAGAGTTAGTTTGTTAGCAAGTTAGATATTAGAACCTATCATCATGAGCCATCAATGGCTCTTGTAAGAGAAAGACCTTCTAAAGGCTATTAGATTCATGTGGATTATCAAGTAAGTGGCTAGATGATTAGTGGTTAGTAGTTGATTGCCATGAGAGAAAAGTTAGCTAAGTGTAAGAATCTAGAGAAGAAATCATGGAAGGAAAGGAGGAAAATTTTATAGATTGTCACTCTCTATTACATCAATGCTCTCTTTCTATCCTGAATCAATATCTGCCCTAATACATAAACTTAAAAGAAAAGAAAAATACAAAAGAAAAGAAGAAGAAGTACACTAAGCTACACTAAATGAGAGAAACCCTACCCTACTGCTCTCCAACCTCGAGCCTCTGGTCATCAAAGCAGTAAGTATAGGCAATGAGTAGCTGGGAACTCTCTAGAAGAAGCCACACGTCGAAGATCAATACGTGGATCCACTATATTGTCACAGATCCATGGCATAGCCACGGATTCGCGGTCTGATTAGGGCCATTGGCCCTGATCTTTTGCCACAGATCTCGCCCAGCTGCGAGAAGCTTCTGTATGTACACAATTTTGGGTATTTTGATTCGTATTTTCTTTAGATACGTCTTCAATTCGGGAATCCAATGTAGTCTTCTAGAAGCTTTTGACTTGGCCTCCAAGAAATATAGAATAATTATCTGAAATTGGGTTTAATTAGGCTCTTATTACACTTTGCCTCTAAACTCTTAATTATCTGTAATAGAAACCATAACACGGGTAAGAAACAGTATATTATTTATAAATGGTAGAAAATGTGATTTGAAGATGCAGAATTACAGAGTAATCACACCCCTACAGTTATCTTTTGCTCGTCCTGAGCAAAACAAGAAACTAAAAAACTAACTAAGAAAGTTATTACACCACTTTCGTAGGTGACGCAATTACACTGAGCGTGTGCGACAAGTCGTTAAACCTCTAAGTTTCCCTAGAGGAGGAGTTTTATCTCCTGAGGGCTTTTAGCGGATTACACCCACAAAATCCATAAAGAAAGAAAATAAATGTTAGTATTTTTTAAAAACACATTTTGAAAGAGAAAAAAGTTTTCAAAATATTTTTACAAAACTTTAAGCGATCAAAGGTCATAAGTTCACAAAAAATTATTCGTCCTTAAACTTAGTCTATATGGAAGATCTTGCCAATAATTAAGATAAGAATTCAAAATTAGATAGAATAAATTAATTTCTCATAATCACCTAGATAATATGCACTTTATGACAGTGTAGATTTTTGGGATTTCAATTCTAACCATCAAGCAATTTATTATATATATTTCTTCTTTTTCTTACCTTAGTTTTCTTAGACTTTCTACTTTACCCAGGTAGCGAGCCTTTAGCAGGTGACTTCCAAACTGGATGGTCTTTAGGCACCAGATGAGAAAACACCCCACGGGTTTAAGGATTAGAGTAAATAAGGCTACAAAACTTAAGGGGGATGTTTGTTCAGAAAAACTCCTTGGTCGGTGTAAGATTTCTTTGAGTGGCTGAAAAATTACAGCGGAACAATTTCGATTACAAAAGGGGAAGAAGACTCGATTCTCCCTTTGTTTAAAGCTGGGTTCTTTGAGTGGCGATGGAGAGTGATTCTTATTCTTTGTTGACGGGCCAACTGTCTAGCTTCTCTTCAAGTTGCTCTCGAAAACTAATAAGAGAGGAACCTAACTACTCCCTTTTTTCCTTCTTCAAAAATTTTCTCTCCGCTCTGAAAACTCTCCCCCTTTTCATAGCTACTCAGGCTATTTATAGGGAGTCATAGAGGTATGATCGTCCCCTAAAATCTGTCCATAATGGGGATTAACTCTCCATTACGTGGGGAGTTAATTCACCTAGTAAAGGGGGTCTTTTATAACAGAAACGCAGACGCAGACCTCACGTTGCTTGTTGTAGATGCGGGCGTCTCAGAATGTGGAGTTGCTCAACTCACGTTTGAAGTGAGACAGAGGGATTCTCAGACCCGCATCTGAAGTAGAGTACCAAGTTGCTCAGACTTGCGCTTGACATGGAACGCGGAGTTACTCAGACCCGCGTTGGATGGGACGCGGAGTTCTTCAGACTCACGTTGAACGCGGGTTTACTCATGCCCGCGTTTGAAGTCTTCATGCTTTTCTAGACGCGAGATCCGCGTTTTAGTTTAAAATGCGACCTTCGAATTGAAGTGAGGTTCGCGTCTGATGACTTGTCCTCGGTGATTTTTGGACAGCCTATAGAACCCTCTCCAAAGTTTTTGATATCCATGGTTGACTAGGACGGATTTCAAAATACCTTGGACTTTGGTTGAATTTAGGCTTCCCATGATTAGACTGGCAATCTTTTGAGACGTCCTGAGCTTGATTCTGTCTGGATTGTGGTCTTCGTAAGTATACTGTTGAACTGCTTGAAGCCTCCAGGAAAGACCATTGATTGAGGTTTAACCTACACACAAAAATACAAAATTTCATAAATACAAAATAGAAGTGCAAGTTCTCAATGTTACCACGATAACAAGTGGCTATGCGAGTCGTGATCCCCAAGGAGGACAATGATGGAAGCTTTTAAGTAAGTTCGTTCCTTTTTGAGTTCACAAAAACATGTTAAGAATTTCTTCTCAGTTTTAGAAAAAGAAAACAAAATGGTTAAGTTAGAAGACATGAAGAAGATGGTAAAAGAAAAGATGATGTTATTGTTATTGTTTTATTTATAAAAGAAAAAGAAAAACTAAATAAAGAGGAGAATGTTGGTTTTGGAGTAGAATTCTAAAGTAAGAATTATAAAGAAAACTAAAAATTTTTACTTACCTCTTCCGCGCTCATATATCTTGGATCTGTTGCTACGACTTACCTAGTCTTTGAAGGCGATCAAGTATGGAGTGTAGGATCTTCTCCATTCTGATCTATACTATGAATAAAAGGGCAAGCTAAACTAACAAAGGAATAGTTGTTCATCATCATAGGCCATCAAGGGCACTTGCAATGGCGAAGCAGTCTCAAGGCTATTGGATTCACTTGAATTACAAACACATCAGAGGAAAGCAAACAAAAACAAGAATAAAGAGGAAAAAACTTTCGATTTGATTAAATATCAATGAAACAAAATATGAATACGTACACCGGTGTCCTCTCAGTACAAACTCTTTTCTTATTCCTCCATGAACTCTTCTCTCATTTCAGTTACATAAAGAAAAATAAATTTACATTAGAAGAGAAAGAAGAACTTAGGTTAAACCGATACAAAAATATATTCTAGTCTCTGCTTAATCGTCCTCTGTATACTGAGAATTTTGTAGTATTTATAGCATAAATGAACTAGGGAGAAGAGTGTACAGATAAGGGGAGCAAACGCTCCCCTGGGTTTGCCAAAATTGCCGCGGATCCACATCCTAGATCTGGCCATCTGGCCAGATACAGGGAAGCGTGAATTTGGACATCCATCCATTTTGGATTATACCCTTGGATTCTCTATTTGGACTCTGTATTTGAAGTTATCCTCAGTTGATCTTTAGCTAATTAAAATGGATTTATAGAAATCTGAAATTAACTGGTTTCTATTTGGTGTTATCTTTCTGATTTGCTTTGATCTTTAGCTGAATATTTGTCCCAATCCTTAATTTGTTCTAGATGTGGTGATATCATCATAGATCTTTAAGTTATCCGAATTGATTCACCACAATCTGATTTTAACTGACTGGATCTGGGATCGTTCTTAACTAACCAAATAGATCCAGTTAAATCTGATTTTAACTAATATTTATTTGGTATAATTCTCTTTCTCTCCATGATTATCTTCTGCAAAATAGACATTTAAGACAGGTAAATTAGCAGATTTATTATACGATAAATATAAGAGTGTAATGAAAAGAATACAAAATACGTGTATGATCAATGATCACAAGTGTCTTAGAAACTCAGTCTAGCACTTGTCATGAGCTCTGGTTTGCATATCGGTGTATTGTTGAACCTGTGAAGTTGTTGATTTCTCTAGCCAGTATATTGTTGAACTACTTGCAGAAGCAGGGACATCTTCTTGAGGGTGTGGAGAATGCAGCCCTCACAGATGCGGTTATCACACTGATCAAGTGGAGACGCAAAGTTCAATGGTTGAGATACGACCCTCAATTGCCATAGGGACGCGACTCTCAATACTATGGAGACGCAGCTCTTATTTGTCATAAAGACGCGGCTCTTGATTGTTTAAGAGATGCGGCCCTCAATTGCCATTGAGACACGGCTTTTGAAACGGGGAGATCGCGTTAGATGCTTCGAGGCACGAATGTAGGCATCATTCAGGACATGTGTCTAGCTTGGGGACCAAAGGTCATTAAGGATTTTCGGGCATGAATGTCCACATGTCTTGCTCTACTGGATTTGAGATTCGCGCCGCTAATTAAGGCCATTAAGGGGCTTTTAAGAACGGCTTTGAGTTTTACACCGTTAATTAAGGCCATTAGAGAGCCTATAAATAGGCTAAGATCTCCTAACAGTCATTCATTTTGATTGTTCTCTTCCTCAAGCGTGTACTCTGAAGAACTTTCAGAGTTCTGTGATCTTCAGAAGAGCCAAAAGCTTTAACGCTTTCTCATAATCTTTCTCAAAGATTATCACTGTCAAGCGATCCCAAGTTGAAAAGCATCATTTCTTCCTCTGGCATTCTTATTATCACACCCTAATGGATAGCACTCTCCTTCAAAAGAACCTTTCTTGAGGTAGGGAATGGTTTTCACCATTGTTAAACACGAAGAGTTACTCTTTCTTAACCTCTGAAGCTTTCGCCACTCTTTGAACAAGACACCGTGCTCTTGAAGTTTTCGACAATGCTGAACATAAAGAGACACTGTCTCTTCTTTCTAAAGTTGGACAGCTGATTTGATATTCACGAGTCCATGCTTTATTTGCAAACACGAATTCTCACGTTAATGGGTAGAACACGGCTCTGAGTCTCAATCTTTTTGATGCGATTTTCACGTCCCAATGAGTTTCGTGTCTTGAGATCTTATACACAAGCGTAGTGAACTTCGCATTCTAAGATCTGAAATGTGGATCTCATTTATAAGATTCACGTTTGAGCTTCAAGACCTAGAAAATTTTCTAAGTTTGGAGTTCAAGTGTGGGCTTTATAAGAGTCTCGCGTTTCAACCATTGGACGTGGGTCTCATGTTGAGCCTCGCACTGAAGCATCTTGACGTATATTCTATCTTTGTGAAATTAGTCCTCGGGTTTTCTCTTTTTGCAGACCTCAGCTATATTGACAGTGCTGACTCCACTGTCTCTTCCAACCTGTGGAAAACAGTTGCATTCACTGAAGTTAACAAGAAATAACAAGTTCATTCGGTCGACAACCATTCAGAAAGTTAGAGCTTCTTTTTAGAGATGGCATCAAAGAGATAGTATGGTCTCAAACCTCCCTTCACTAATCTCGTTCAAGGAAGTGACCGCAACAAGCATGATCCATTTGAAGGTCAACGGAAAGGGCACGTCACCAGTAAGGTCTCGGATCCTCCCTTCAGCAATCTTTTTCAAAGAAGTGACAGTGACGAAGAACCCATGCTCATTGGATGACTTTCTAGTAATGAGATCTTTCATTAAGCGAAGGACTATAGCCTTGTAAGGGAGGAAGACTTTCACACCAGTTGGTCGGTTGGAATAAGAATGTTCTACTGCATTTCAACCTCGAGGAACACCATTGTTCTCAAGAGGAGAGGAAGTGGATCTACTGTTCCACGTTACCATCAACAAGGCATGCTTAAGGGGTCTCTAATGTTTCAAAGAGTGAGTACGATCTCTCGCTGAGCAAGAGTGACTCTTTGTACTCTTTTTTGTAACACTTCGATCTTATTGTAACCCTCGGTTCCCGATATACGTATGTCAATACTGGTATTTGATATTGATTTAATTATCCTGGTAGTCAGATTGAGGCCATTTCAGCTCAAGATATTATTTTTCATTATTTTAAATTTTTCTAAAATTTTGAAATTTTTTGAGAATTATTGGAGAAGAATCTTAATTCGGGGTCGATCGGTGTCACAGACTGACTCCGGGATTTTTTAATTAACAATCAGGGATGAATTTTAGAAATCTGACTTCACAACAATGTTCAGGATGACATCATCTATTTTTGAGAATTTTTGAGGATTTTTCTGAATTAATAGAGCTTAATCTAATAAAATAATATTTAAATGTTTATTCGAAAAGGAAAAAATTAAAATAAAAATAAAATAAAATAAAAATTAGAAACTCGCTAATATAACAGATTTCAACCCTAGGTGCCCCACAAATGAATTGAATGCACCAACCAGGAAGCATTCTTGGCATGTGGGGTGGAGGAGTAACCATACTTTATTTAACCCTATTTTGTTTCACCCATTTATTCTTCCAAAATTGAATAAAATCAATGCACCAGATTGTTCATTCTTAGATTGGAGACCATGGCCACCACCAACATATCCTAACGCCTAGACCGCTTTGCCACATTGGCGTGTGGTGTAAAAGCCCAAGCCCATTTATTTAAGCCTCTCTTTAACTCCCCCATCTTCTCCACCTTCCCCCACTCTCTCTAACTTCTCCCACGTTCTCCCCCTCATTCTCACTCACCCAAACTGAACCCACTACTCTTCCCACATAGCCTAACTCTTAGGGGGGCTTAGGGGTGTATGTGGTGCCTATAAAAGGGATATCTCACCATCTCAAGTCACTTGCAAAACCAAAACTTCTCTTTCTTTCTTTCACTACACTTTCTCTTCCTCTTTCAAACTTGGCGAGATACTGAAGTGCTGGACGAGGGGAGGAAGATTCAGACTGAAGGGAAGCGTTCCAGATATTTATTTTGAATTTTTGTAGAATTTAGTTCGTTGTGGCATTTCACCGAACACGTAGTATGTGTTACATGTTAGCTTTAATTTCACCATGTAAAACACATGCTAAAATCACAATAAATTTTGTAGATCACCTAGGATATGCCTCCAATTTATCATGATTTTAATTTATTTTTAGAAATTCTTTTCAATCGAAAAAAGAAAAAAACTGTGTTGTGCACTGTGTTGTGCTCGAACCAGACTCGGCCAGACCCGAGTTTGGTCAGGCTAGACCAGGCCCAGCCTGACTTGGTCGGGCCAGACCAGGCCCGACTGGATCGGTGCTGGGCACAGACCCAGTCTGGATCTGGGGATACAGACCCAGGTTCGGGTCTGTTTTACAAACCCGAACCTGACCCAATATAAAAAAAAAGGAAAAGGGAAAAAGAAAAAGGAAGAAAAGAAAAGAAATAAATAAAATAAAAATAAGTATAAAAAATATTGTAGCATTTACTATAGCAAACCAGACCCAAACCCATTGCTGTAGCAACAGACCCGTTAAGTTTTTATTTATTTTTATTGATTTTTTTAGTTTATTTTAATTCAAAGAAAATTCCAGAAAATTCACAGAAAATCACCCTGTTAATTATTTTGCTGTAATATTACTTAGAATAACATGAAATTAAATATTTTTGTAATTATTATTCAATCATAATTTATTTAAAAATGACCAATAAATTTCTAAATAGCACAAAAATATAAAATTCATAATTCAGTAATATGTAAACATTATATATCAATTTATTATTTTATGCATATATTTTATCATGGAAATATTTTTTAAATAGTTGCTATAAATTCAAAATTGAATTATTTGGAAATATTAACCAACCAAAATTATAATAAATAGTAAAATTACTTTCTTATTAACTTATCACTGAATAAAAATATGTTAAGTCTCTAATTAATTCACGCAATATATAGGCCACGAATTTTACCCAGAGCCGGTTGCAGTTACGGAAAATTAGGTTCCAACGACATCAGGCAAGTGTACACGATTCTCCTCTCATTGACTTTTGTCTTGATCTTACTTCTGCCTCTTATTATAAATCATGGTTATCATATCGCATGGTCGTCAAAACTATCCTGTGATCATATTTACATATCAGCTTTTCTCTTCCGATTATATGATTAATTATTCTGGTATTGATATTATTATCTGTACCGTTTCGTAATCATGTTACATTGCCATACATATCGCATTTGCATCTCGTTCCTGTACATACTACATTCAACTTAAAGTTACATGATTGCTTGTATGTGGTAGACTGATTTATTGACATGAAATTTATACTGATCAGACAAATATGTGATTTGGATCTTGAGGATAATTGGATAATAATGAAGCAAGATTGATAGTTAAAGGTTGTATATCGATTGATATTGTGATCCTGATATTACTGAAAATTAATTGAGAAAATCAATTTTTATAGTTTGAGAAATTATTCGCGGATACTTGTTGAATTATGGACATATGATCGAGACTGACTTATTATGACCTTTAGATTACATGTCACTGACATCACTTGCACTACTTTGCATGTATTTTGTATCACTTGAACAACTATATATTGTCACTTGATATGGTCACTGTCTACATCGTCCCTTGATCTTGATGCACATTGTTTTCACTATGTGACACTGATATCCATGATTCTATTTTTGGATCATATACACTGAGTCACACACTATTTTATATTTGCATTGATTAATAAAATTAATCAAGCCGGGGTTATTAAGGGAAACTGTAGCAGGAGAAATCCAGGAAGGTATGCTTGGATGGGTGACTCCTTGTTGTTTGGATACCACACGTGATCTTGTTATTTATGTGCGCTCCTATTATTACATGTTACATGATACCTGAGTACAGTAAACTGTTTCTCTCTGCTATCAGGATTTACTAACGCATCACTTGTTTAATATGCAGTTGTCTTGTGGGATGGAGTACAGATGATGGCATTAGTTAGAGTAATAAAAATATGCTAGACATATGCACTTGCATCATATCCTTCATTGTCTTCAGTGATCTAGTACCTGACATGTATTTTCAAGATACTGACACTCGAGACTCATGTGATATGCATTATCTTGACTACATGACATTCCTAGACATACCATGTTATTTTATCTTGTGATCTCGAGTTCTTGTGATCTTGTGATTATGTTACACGACAGTTACTTGTCTAGGATATTTCATGTTCATTATATACATGTCACACTATGCATGCACTGTCTCCTTGTACATGATTTATCGTCTCGATTATTCCTGTTATTATTATTACCTTCAGTTCTCGATACTGCCAAATTTATTGCTCTTATGTCCTGTTTATTGTTACTTCTTTTTCATATTCTCTCTTTTAACATTCTTTTTCCTTCGTGTTCTCTTGCTAGTCCGCTTCTGACAGACCTTTATACTTTTTTTTAGTATTTAGATCAGAAAGCTGGTATAGAGAGTTGTCCGTAGATCATATTCTGGTTCAGCTATCCTCCGGTGAGTTCAATTTTTTTTCCTGACTTGTTTTATTCAGATATAGTGGATGATATTGTTTATGATTCAGTTTTTCATATATGTGATTTTATCCCAGCGCTTGGTTGTATATGCATATATGTGTTCTATCCTGCTTGTTATTGACAGCCTAAGGTACTCATGGAAGAGATTTCACTCTTCATGAGTATCTGCTGGCCATCGTCACGTACTCTATTCCGTATTTTGGGAAGCGGGGCGTGACATGGTTATATTGGTATCAGAGCCAGGTTAGTCATATGCCATATATACAATTAGGTCACATATATGATAATCATCCACGAAATTATCTGAGTAAACAGTCATTGACCCCCACCCTGACTCCATGCTTGTTGAATCGATCCCCGAGAATCCTTGAACCGTCACCCTGATGTGACTCTTCCATCCATATAGTCATCCTACTCTGCCCTGCTTGATCATGTCAAGTTAGACTATTCTTGATTTAGATTGAGGATAGATATATTGAGGATTTAACTTGATTATTTGGACGAAGAAGAATAATTGAGAGGATCTTTATCGAATTATCTGGCAATTAATTTTATGAGAAATTTTGGATCTGAAACTTTTGAGATACATGTCTACAAGGGAATCATAGTAAGAGGATAGACTTAAAATAATAATCATGCCTGGATTAAATAATGATCAGATTACATATATATTGGAGTGATAATCAGATCAATAAACGAAATCATATCCTTAGTCAAAATATGACTATACCTTGGATTAGATTGCTTGGATTTAGTTTTGAAGGTTAGGATCTTGAAGTTTTCAGATCTAAGTAATATTTAAGAATATCTATCATAGTTTGAGGTTGTTGATTTAATCCTATGACTCTTAAGAACATTATAATTGGAATACCTTGATAATTTGAGAATCATGTGATCTTTTGATTGAGGAATCATAGATGAAAGGAGGAGATAGATATATCTGGATCTTTATGAAGATCAATGAATTTAAAACTCAACTTTGAAGATCTGAAGCAGGAATATAAAAGCAAGAATATAAAAACCAATCTGAAAGATATATTGAGGGTTGAGACAATAACTAATTACTGATTATTGATATTTGATCTTGAAAATTTTCATCCATGACCGCTACCTTGACTAATGATCTTTCAGTAGTGATGGTGTGATCTGAGATTTGTGTTATTGTGATACTGTGGACCTATATAAGACATGCACTCGAGGATTGGAGATTATTTGAGATCTTATGGTTTTAAGGATATAACAATCATGGGTGATTATTGTTTGAGCAATATGTAATATTCTTAAAGATAATCTAAATTTGGAGTGATGTTACAAGAAAAGTAACGTAATGGAGATATCTGAATTCTTGTTCGATGTGATCATGGTGAAACATCAGTGGAGTATGGTTACTAATAGATCTAAGGATTTGATCATAATGGTGGGAGTAATCTTATCAGATGAACATGACTATAGTAGATCGGTGGACTAAAGAGATATTATGGATGATCGATTATGAACTCTGGAAAGTCAATTCGATCCCCAGACTTAAAGTGATGAATATGTTGGATCATGACTCATGGTTGACTTGGTATTGAGTTATATCATATTGACAAGACTACGGATCTGGGACAATCCTAACTCACACAGATATAGCTTCGATTCATATGTCGATGCCTGGCTGAACTTCGAGGACGAAATTCTTTTTATAAGGTGGGTAGGATTGTAACCCACGATTCCCGATATACGTATGTCAATACTGGTATTTGATATTGATTTAATCATCCTGATAGTCAAATTGAGGCCATTTCAGCTCAAGATATTATTTCCCATTATTTTGAATTTTTCTAGAATTTTGGAAATTTTTTGAGAATTATTGGAGAAGATCTCAATTCGGGGGTCGATTGTGTCACAGACTGACTCCAAGATTTTTAATTAACAATCGAAGATGAAATTTGAAAATCTGACTTCACAACAATGTTCAGGATGACATCTTCTATTTTTGAGAATTTTTGAGGATTTTTCTGAATTAATATAGTTTAATCCAATAAAATAATGTTTAAATGTTTATTCAAAAAGAAAAAATTAAAATTAAAATAAAATAAAATAAAAATTAGAACCCACTAATAAACAGGTTTTGAACCCCAGGTGCCCCACAAATGAATTGAATGCACCAACCAGGAAGCGTTCTTGGCACGTGGCATGGAGGAGTAACCATACTTTATTTAACCCTATTTGTTTCACCCATTTATTCTTTCAAAATTGAATAAAATCAAAGCACCAGATTGTTCATTCTCAGATTCGAGCCCGTGGCCACCGCTAACATATCCTAATGCCCAGACTGCTTTGCCACATTGGCGTGTGGTGTAAAAGCCCAAGCCCATTTATTTAAACCTCTCTTTAATTCCCCCATCTTCTCTACCTTCCTCCGCTCTCTCTACTTCTCCCACACTTTCTCCTCCTCATTCCCACTCACTCAAACTGAACCCACTACTCCTCCCACGTAGCCTAACTCTCAGGGGGGCTTAGGGGTGTGTCTGGTGCCTATAAAAGGGATATCTCACCATCTCAAGTCACTTGCAAAACCTAAACTTCTCTTTCTTTCCTTCACTACACTATCTCTTCCTCTTTCAAACTTGACGAGATACTGAAATGCTGGATGAGGGGAGGAAGATTCAGACTGAAGGGAATCGTTCCAGATATTTATTTTGAATTTTTGTAGAATTTAGTTCGTTGTGGCATTTCACCGAACACGTAGTATGTGTTACATGTTAGCTTTAATTTCACCATGTAAAACACATGCTAAAATCACAATAAAATTTTGTAGAACACCTAGGATATGCCTCCAAATTATCATAATTTTTAATTTATTTTTAGAAATTTCTTTTCAATCGAAAAAAAGAAAAAAAACTGTGCTGCGCTCTGTGCTGTACACTGTACACAGCTCGAACCAGTCCCGCCAGACCTGAGTCTGGTCAGGCCAAACTAGCCCAGCCTGGCCTGATCGGGCCAGACCAGACCCCGTCCGGCTCTGTGGATACAGACCCGGTTTTGGTCTGTTTTAAAGACCCGAACCTGACCCAATATTAAAAAAAAGGAAAAGGGAAAAAGAAAAAGGAAAAAGGAAAAGGAAAAAAAAATAAAAGAAAAGAAATAATAAATAAAATAAGTAGAAAAAAATTTAGTCTAGTATTTTCTGTAACAAACCAGACCAAACCCATTACTGTAGCAACAGACCCGTTAAGCTTTTATTTATTTTTTGATTGATTTTGGGTTTATTTTAATTCACAGAAAATTCCAGAAAATTCACAGAAAATCACCCGGTTAAATTATTTTGATGTAATATTACGTAGAATAACATGAAATTAAATATTTTTTGAATTATTATTCAATGATAATTTATTTAAAAATGACTAATAAATTTCTAAATAGCACAAAAAATATAAACTTCATAATTCAGTAATATGTAAACATTATACAACAATTTATTATTTAACGCATACATTTTATCATGAAATATTTTTAAATAGTTGCAATAAATTCAGAAATTGCATTTTTTGGAAATATTAACCAACCAAAATTATAATAAATAGTAAAAATTACTTTCTTATTTAACTTATCACTGAATAAGAATATGTTACGTCTCTAATTAATTCACGCAATATTTAGGCACGAATTTTACCTAGAGCTGGTTGCAGTTACGAGAAATCAGGTTCCAACGACATCAGGCAAGTGTACACGATTCTCCTCTCGTTGACTCTCGTCTTGATCTTAATTCTGCCTCTTAATTATAAATCATGGTTATCATATCGCATGATCGTCAACACTATCCTGTGATCATATTTACATATCAGCTTTTCTCTTATGATTATATGACTAATTTTTCTGGTATTCTTGATATTATTATCTATACCGTCTCGTAATCATGTTACATTGCCATACATATCGTATTTGCATCTCGTTCCTGTACATACTGCATTCAACTTAAAGTTGCATGATTGCTTGTATGTGGTAAACTGATTTATTGACGTGAAATTTATACTGATCATGACAAATACTGTGATTTGGATCTTGAGGATAATTGTATAATAATGAAGCAAGATTGATAGTTAAAGGTTGTATATCGATTGATATTGTGATCCTGATATTACTGAAAATTAATCGAGAAAATCAATTTTTATAGTTTGAGAAATTATTCGAGGATACTTGTTGAATTATGGACATATGATCGAGACTGACTTATTATGACCTTTAGATTATATGTCACTGACATCACTTGCACTACTTTGCATGCATTTTGTATCACTTGCACAACTATATATTTGTCACTTGATATGGTCACTGTCTACATCGTCCCTTGATCTTGATGCACATTGTTTTCACTATGTGACACTGATATCCTTGATACTATTTCTGGATCATATACACTGAGTCACACACTATTTACATTTGCATTGATTAATAAAATTAATCAAGCCGGGGTTATTTGGGGAGACTGTAGTAGGGAAATCTAGGGAGGTGTGCTTGGAAGGGCGACCCTTGTGGGTTTGATGCCACACGTGATCTTATTATTTATGCACCCTTCTGTTATTACATGTTACATGATACCTGAGTATAGTGAACTGTTTCTCCCTGCTATCAGGATCCACTAACGCATCACTTGTTTTAATATGCAGTTGTCCTGTGGGATGGGGCACAACATGATTGCATTAGTTAGAGTAATAAAATATGCTAGACAGATGCACTTGCATCATATCCTTCATTGTCTTTAGTCAGCTAGTATCTGACATGTATTTTCAGGATACTACACTGGAGATCATGTGATATGCATTATCTTGACTACATGATATTCCTGGACACATCATGTTTTTTATCTTGTGATCTCGAGTTCTTGTGATCTTGTGATTATGTTACACGACAGTTACTTGTCCAGGACATTTCATGTTTATTATATACATGTCACACTATGTATGCACGGTCTTCTTGTACATGATTTATCGTCTCGATTATTCCTGTTATTATTATTACCTTCAGTTCTCGATACTGCCAAATATATTGCTCTTATGTCCTATTATTGTTACTGCTTTTTCATATTCTCTCTTTTATCATTCTTTTTCCTTCGTGTACTCTTGCTAGTCCGCTTCTGACGGACCTTTATATTATTTTCAGTATTTAGATCAGAAAGCTGGTATAGAAGTTGTCTGTAGATCATTTTTGGTTCGGCTATCCTCCGGTGAGTTCAGTTTTCTTTCTTGACTTATTTTATTCAGATATAGTTGATGATATTGTTTATGATTCAGTTTTTCATATATGTGATTTTATCCCAGTGCTTGGTTGTATATGCATATATGTGTGATATCCTACTTGTTATTGACAGCCTAAGGTACTCATGGAAAAGATTTCACTCTTCATGAGTATTGCTGGCCATCGTCGCGTACTCGTATTCCGTGTTTTGGGAAGCAGGGTGTGACACTTATTGAATAAGAGAGTATTTGTATTACTTTTAAATTTAATATAAAATAAACGTGATGATTTTGCCTTCTTCTTTATCTTGACTTTCTTTTTATGTTCTGAAAATCAGACAAAGAAAGGGATTGTCTTTGATTTGCTTGAGGTGACAATTAACATAGCAACTCAAAGTTTGAAAATTTCGTCAAGGAATTTTTAAAGGTTACTGTCAGAGGTGTGATGTTTACTTGAGAGAAGTTGAATTCTTGATTTGAATGAATTTGTGCACTTGCTATCCTATTGGTGAGAATAACAAGTAAAATTAAATCCACTGGGGATTTATGAAACTTTTTACCTTCAGAGATGTGATGTTAACGTGACCGGTTAGGATTTGCAATTGGAAGCAAATTGAATCGTCAGAGGTGTGAAACTAACTTGACAAGATGTGGAATGCTAGAGGTGTTATATTAACTTAGCATCAAAGAGATCTCGTTTTCATTAAGAAAATTGAGAAGATTGTTGTCATAGGTTTAATGTTAACTTAACAGCGAGGTGAATGCTAGAGATATGGTATTAACTTAGCATCAAAGAGATCTCATTTTTATTGAGAAAACTAATAAGATTGATGTCATAGGTTTAATATTAACTTAACAGCAAGGTGAATGCTAGAGGTGTGATATTAACTTAGCATTTGACATCTCGGCTTCGATAAAAAAGCTCGAGGGAGGATCATTGTCATAGGTGTAGTATTAACTTAACAATAAAATGGATGCCAGAGGCGTGATATTAACTTAGCATTGAATGTCTCAATTTCAGTGGAAAATCGAGAGAATCACTGTCATAGATATAATGTTAACTTAACAGGGATTTATATTGCGATATGAGCAATTTTAGTCAGAGGTGTAGTATTAACTTTAATGAGAGATTCTGCGATTTGAACAATTTTATAGACTTGTCATCCTATTGAAGCGATTAGCAAGTTAAATTTTTATCCGCTGGGGATATTGAAAGAAGCCACTATTAGAGGTATAATGTTAACTTAACAGTGGGGTATATCAGAGGTGCAATATTAACTTGACATGTTTGATTTGTAATTATTTCGCCAGGAAAACAATTACTACTTCTTTTGAGGCCTCACCATTTCATGACGGGAATTGGTAAGAGGTTTTGGAGTAAAATTGGGAGCAGGACCCTCAGAATTTATAACAACCCTCAGTTATCAACGGATTTGGTATGTCTTTACCAACTACCATTTGAGTTGGGCTAGACTTGCTATTTCCCTCAGCATGATGAGTTGTCAAGGATTTATGTTAGACTTAAATGCCAACTACTTCCTCTATCCTTTAGCCGTCAGAGGCGTCGGATGTAATGTAGATGTACTAGAGAAGAGTGACAGGTTAAAACCGAAGTTTCACGCGTTTTCTCTTTGATATTAACATTGTTCATGGTGATGTTAATAATGTTCGGTTGGCTCAGCATCGATCGACCGTGATGCGATCCGTTAAAGGAAGAAGCTCTTCTTCGGCGCTCTTCCAAACATCTTGGATCTGGATGCTTTGATCAGAGGTGTAATGTTAACCTAATCATGAGAAGAGTGATAAGGCTGAAACTGAAATTTCACACTTTTGTCCTTTCAATACCAACAACATGCATAGGGATGTTAATAATGATCGGTTAGCTCGGCGTCGATCGATCGTGATGTAATCCGTTGAAAGAAGAAACTCTTCTTTGGCGCTCTTCCAAACATTTTAGTTTTGGATGCTTTGATCAGAGGTGTAATATTAACCTGATCATGAGAATAGCACCATTAAGGGTAGTACTTCTTCAAGAATCTGTCGTTGATTGGTATCATGAGCGTATCGCCTTCTAGAGTTATGAGGCATTGTGCTCCATTTGAGTAGACTGACTCTACCATAAATGGTTCTTCCCATTTGATTGAAACGTTTTTTTGTTTTATGAGTCATGATCATGGGTCTTCTGACTGCTAAGACTGTTGGTCCAGAGGCCCATTACTCTAGTTTTGATGATGATTAACTCATGTAGTTATAGTTTACTAATAATCTTGTGTTTAAATAGTTTCATTGATTGACCAAGATATTAGTATGTATTTAGCTTCAACAAGGAGTTTTTGGAGCTTTCACATATAGACTCAAAAGCTCGCGCGTCAAGATCGCACCTAGTACTCGGTTGGAGTCAAGCTCGTTGGATCGCGTTTGGATTGAGCCAGCTTGGAGACAAGAAAACTTTGGTTTGTATTCAGTTTAGATATTTAGATCTTGTGTAAAGGTAGATAGTATATATGCTCAAGTTCACATACACACAAGTTTTAAAGTTTATTGTTTTTGGTTTTCGGTTTAACCGATTTTAGATTTGATGTCAAAAACATAGATATATATCTTACATGTACATTGGATTCTATCCATATACAATATACTTCAAATTTGTTTCAATATCATGTTTTTGTATTTACATGAGTTTTGAATAAAACAGTTTCCATTTTAAAAATTCAAGTTTTGGAAATACAGATTTTATTTTTAAGCCTAATTTTCATATCACAAAAATAGTTCAAATTGTTTATAATATGTGTTGAATTTTAGTCACGCATATTTGTATTTCAAAGATCTTATAAGAACTTATTTTTGTGAATTTATGTGATTTTATGGGATTTAATTGAAATTAAAAAGACCAAGTTTTAATCCCTTAAACTGTTTGACCTGGCCTTCTGTCGGTCGACCGGACGGTCGACCGAGGCAGAAGTCGATCGACCGAACTGGTCGAATGATGTGCACAACCTGCACAGCCATGGCTTGAGGGTAGGTCGACCGGGCAGGTCGACCGTCCAGAGAGCAAAGACCGAGGCAGAAGTCAGTCGATCGGACCGGTCGATTGATGTGCACAAACGTGCACGACCATTGGCTTGAGGGCCGGTCGACAGGGCGGTCGATCGTCCAAGAGCAAAGCTCTCTGGATCTGGCCCCGGCCGACCATCAGAGAGCTCTGCTCTCTGGATCCAGCCTCGGTCGACCGGGTGGTTGACCGGTGGCACAACAGTCAGAAATTTGACCGTTGGTCAGTCGACCAGGCAGTCGATCGACAGCAGAATTTTTGCTATCCTTGGCCCAACGGCTAGTTTTTTAGAATGGGCTATAAATACCCATCCCTTTGGGCTATTTTGATCAAGATTTTCAAGAGAAAAAATCCCATCTTCTTAAGTGTTTTAGCAACAAGTTTTAAAAGCGTTTTTGGGTTAAAAAGATTTATCTTTATTTGTTTTCAAGGGTTGAAAAAATCAAAAAAATAGAATATTTGGATATTGGTTTTGATCTTCATTTCTATCTTATTCTAGTTGTTTTCCCAAGTATTTTTCTTTGTGTTTTGATTTCCAAACGCCTTGATTTCTCACAATTGAGCTATCATCTATCCTATCTATTAGGATCTTGTTTTTGGTGAGAAAATTGTTTTGTAGTTTATTGAGACCACTAAGTGTTGTAACTTTCTTTGAGTTTGTGGGTATCCCTCTTGTGTAGTGGTGATTGTGGAGGTTGTGTTTGATTGTGTTGGTATCCCTCTAAGTGTAGAGGTGATTGAGGTTGGAGTTTTGACTTAGTGCCTTATCTCTCTAAGTGTAGAGGTGATTGTTGTTGTTTGGCTTTGTGCCTATCCTCTAGTGAGAGGTGATTGTTATTTGGCTTAGTGCCCTATCCCTCTATAGAGAGGCTGATCTTGTGTGGCTTAGTGCCTTGCCTCTTGTGTGGAGGTTATTGTTGTTTGAGAGAGGAGTTGTGTACTTTAAAGTTGTATTTCCCAATTCTCAGTGTGGAGGTTATTGTTGTTTGAGATTATTAATTTTTAGCATGTTATGTTTTAATGCTCATTATGGTAAACACCATGATAATTAGATTTATGACATACATGTATGGTAATTGAGATACACACATGTTCATATGGATCCATATTTTGTGTTCTCACTTTAGTTTAGTTATTGTGTATATTATAGCACTAAGACATATGCATTTAACACAATGATCATATTTGTTTATGGTTTTACACTTCATGACTTAATTACATGTTTAAGATGTAGTTTTCATTAAAACTTGTGTAGATACTTGTACTGTACAACTAATGAGCCACATTTGATTTTTGTATGTTTGTACTTAATTGCTCACTTGTACCCATTACATGTACTAGTCTAGCCTAGTTTTGATGATTCGTGCATTTTGACTTGTATTCTCTATTTTGTACATGTTTTCATGATAATGTGTTTAGCTTCATGTATATGTTAATTTTGTTTAAAACTTTCGATATACATGTATACCCTTGAGTCACTTGCTTCTCATACAAATTCTATTATGGACTCATTCGTGTTTGGGATATGTATGTATACTTTTAGTTTTAACTAACATACATATACCTTGTAGTATATTTAGTTTTGATGATTTTTATATTATTAAGAAGGAATTTCATATTGAGCTTAAATGCCTTATTTTCATGATTATGCTTTTCACATAATTCTTGTACACTCACATTACTTGATGTTTTCTCATGACTTTGTTTTCATGAGTCTTAAATGTGCTTTATAGACTTTGAGTGTCAATTGTTGAGTGATTTTCATATTTTCATGGATATATTCTTATTTTATTTCTTGCCTGAAGGATTTCGTACTAGTTTTCAAGATTATCATAAAACTAGTTGCGTATTTCTTCATTTTGGAAGAGTTTTTTAAACATGTTAAATTATTTTCAAATCCTATTTTTGAAAATCCCTTCCTTCAAGGGCGGTTGGATAGGTGACCATGTCTTGTATGCTCAAATTGAAAATCTTTTTAAACATGTGCATGAAAAGGGAGGTAATTATGAGTTATACACTTGATCCTCATTATATTTTCAATTGATATCACAATTGATATTTTTAAGTTTGTATACTCATATTTGTGTTTTCTATATGTGTATGCTTCAAACTTCAAATAGTATCAATTTCGATTGGTATTTACATTTTCAACATATATATATGATTTGATTGTGCTTACAACATCTTTACATCTTAAAGTACAATTATATTTATACTAAGCTTGATTTACTCTTTAATGTCAATTATTTTTCAATTGGTATCTTACAAGCTTATGCATCGTTTTTATTAGTATTTCATAAAGGGGAGAAATATTCATGTTTTATCTTTTAATCGGTTTTATTTTCAATTGGTATCTTACTCCCACTCTTTATGATGAAAATTACTTTGTTTTGGTATATGCTAACATTTTCAATACTGGTATCAATAATCTTAATTGGTATTATTCTCATTTGGTATCTTTATTGCAAAATGATTTGTACTTTCAAAAATTTGGTTTGTATTTTCAATTTGGTTTTTACTTTTAATTGGTATTAAAATTTACAATTTATATTGGTATCAAAAACTTACTATGTTTTATTTTATATTAGTATCAAAAGTTTACAAGATATTTTTAATTGGTATCTCTTGATATTTTAAAACATTTTGTTTATTTTCAATTGGCATCATAAATTGGTATCATAATGTTTCGATATATATCTTTATCATAAATTGGTATATTTTTCAATTGATATTATTTTGATATGTATTGCTTATATGCAAAGGAAGCTTAACATCTTCTCTATATATAGAATCATGTTGAGTGTATCTCATATTAAGGAGCTTGACCTCTCTTCTCTATGTCTTACACGTGTGTAGAGGGAGCTTCACATTTCCTTTTATACATTGCATATTATGCGTTATGTGATTAGGGTTTAGTCATCCCTTTTTCATATAATGCATACATGCAGGAGGAGTTAACTTTATGTCTCTCCTCTCCATGTATATCGCATATATATCTTTATTGTTTGATTTGTTTTTGTCCTCTTGTTGATGATTTGACAAAAAGGGGGAGAGAAATTTAGAGTTTTATATGTGCATGTTTATGTATGTTTATTTCAATTCCTTGTTTTATACAAAAAGGGGAGAAGAATTTTGAGAGTTTTATATGTGCATGTTTATTTTCGAGTTTAATGCATATATGTTTTTGTTTATGCAAAAGGGGGGAAGTATTTATGCAAAAGGGGAGAATATTTGGAGAATTTATTTATGTTTATTTTCTCATTTATGCATATATATGTTGTTTAGTTTATGCTTTTCATGAATATCTTTATGTTTATTGCTATGCATGAGTTAAGGGGAGCTTCTATGAAGCTTAACTTTAATCCATGCATATATAACTCCATGAGTTTTGTCATCGTCAAAAAGGAGGAGATTGTTGGCCCAGAGGCCCATCACTCTAGTTTTGATGATGATTAATTCATGTAGTTATAGTTAACTAATAATCTTATATTTAAATAGTTTCAGTCATTGACCAAGATATTAGTAGGTGTTTAGCTTCAACAAAAGAGTTTTGGAGCTTTCACATGTAGATTTAAGAGCTCGAGCGTCAAGATCGCACCTAGCACTCGGTTGGAGTTAAGTTCGTTGGATTACGTTTGGATCGAGTCGGCTTAGAGACAAGAAGACTTTGGTTTGTGTTTAGTTTAGATGTTTAGATATTGTGTAAAGGTCGATAGTATTGATATGCTCAAGTTCACATGCACCCACAAGTTTAAAGTTTATTGGTTTTGGTTTTGATTTTTGGTTTAGCCGGTTTTGGATTTCATGTCAAAACATAGATTATATCTTACATATACATTGGATTCTATCCATATACAATATGCTTCAAATTTATTTCAATATCATGTTTTTTTGTTTTACATGAGTTTTTGGAGAAAACAGTTTTCCATTTCAATAATTCATGTTTTGGAAAATACGGATTTTGTATTTAAGCCTAAGTTCTATATCACAAAAATAGTTCAAATTGTTTTATAATATGTGTTGAATTTTAGTCACACATATTTGTATTTCAAAGATCTTATAAGAACTTATTTTTGTGGAATTTATGTGATTTTATGAGATTTAATTGAAATTAAAAATTCCAAGTTTTAATCCCTTAAACTGTTTGGCCTGGCCTTCTTTCTGCCGGTCGACCGGACGGTCGACCAAGCAGAAGTCGGTCGACCGAGTCGGTCGACCAATGTGCACAAACGTGCATAGCCAATTGGTTTTAGGGCCAGCTGATCGGGCCGGTCGACCGGGCCGTCGACCTTCTAGAGAGCAAAGCCGAGGCAGAAGCCGGTCGACCGGACCAGTCGTCTGATGTACGCAAATGTGCACGGCCAATTGGCTTGAGGGCCGGTCGACTGGACCGATCGACCGTCCAGAGAGCTTTGCTCTCTGGATCTGGCCCCGGTCGACCGGGCGGTCGATCGGCCAGAGAGCTCTGCTCTCTGGATTTAGCCTCGGTCGACCGGTGGATCCTCGGTCGACCGGTGGCACAACGGTCGAAAAGCTGATCGTTGACCAGTCGACCGGGCGGTCGACCGACAACAGAATTTTTGTACTGGCCTTGGCCCAACGGCTAGTTTTTAAAATCGGTTATGAATACCCATCCCTTTGGGCTGTTTTGATCAAGATTTTCAAGAGCAAAAATCCCATCTTTTTAGAGAGTTTTAGCAATAAGTTTTAAAACAGTTTTTGGGTTAAAAAGGATTTATCTTTATTTGTTTTCAAGGGTTGGAAAAATCAAAGAAAAATAGAGTATTTGGGATATTGGTTTTGATCTTCATTTCTATCTTATTCTAGTTATTTTCCCAAGTATTTTTCTTTTTGTTTTGATTTTCAAACACCTTGATTTCTCACACTTGAGCTATCTATCTATCCTATCTATTAGGATCTTATTTTTGGTAGGAAAATTAGTTTGTGGTTTATTGAGACCACCAAGTGTTGTAACCTTCTTTGAGTTTGTGGGTATCCCTCCTGTGTAGAGGTGATTGTGGAGGTTATGTTTGGTTGTGTTGGTATCCCTCTAAGTGTAGAGGTGAGTGAGGTTAGAGTTTTAGCTTAGTGCCTTATCCCTCTAAGTGTAGAGGTGATTGTTGTTATTTGGCTTTGTACCTATCCCTCTAGTGAGAGGTGATTGTTGTTTGGCTTAGTGCCCTATCCCTCTATTGAGAGATTGATCTTGTGTGGCTTAGTGCCTTGCCTCTTGTGTAGAGGTTGTTGTTGTATGAGAGAGGAGTTGTGTACTCCAAAATTGTATTCCTAATCCTCAGTAGAGGTTCCCTGTGTGGGAAATCCTTTATGCACGTATTAGTGAAAATCCTTCTGTGTGAAGGCGGGGACGTAGAGCAGTGGCTCGAACCTCAAAACATATATTGGTGTTTGCGTTTGATTCACTATCTCTAAACTCTCTCTTTTATACCTTGCATTGTTTCATATTGTTCATATTACATATATGCTTGGTATTTATTGTGTGTGTCCATACTTGCGGTAAACTAAGAGAGCTTCAGATAGCACCTCAACTCTTATTTAGAGGAATTTAGAGGAGATAGTCTAGAGCCATCACTGAAAATTCTGCTTCACTCTTTGGTTATACTAAGTATCTTGCAATTAGTTTTTAATTCCCCATCATTTATCATTAGATTGGCCTTACACCTATTCACCCCCCTTGTATGTCTACTTTCAATGACAAGGTCGCCTTTCTTGAAAATCTGTTCTCTGACTTTCTTGTTGAAGGCTTAGGAGATCCGAGCTTGATAAAGCTCGATTTGTTGTTGGGCTAGCAGACATTTATCGTCTAAAGCTTCCAACTCCTAGAGGCGTAGTCGATGTTTTCCCTCATCTACCATCCAGGTTATCAAGGCAGCTTACAGAGATGGCATCTGGATCTCTAGTGAGAGTACAACTTCACATCCGTACACCAGAAAAACGGCGTGGCTTTTGTCAGAGTTCTCACTGTTGTGCGGTAAGCTCATAACCATTCGCCTAATATGTACATTGGATTCTATCCATATACAATATGCATCAAATTTGTTTCAATATTATGTTTTTGTATTTACATGAGTTTTGGAGAAAACAGTTTTCCATTTCAAAATTTCAAGTTTTAGAAAATACGGATTTTGTGTTTCAGCCTAATTTTCATATCACAAAAATGGTTCAAATTGTTTATAATATGTGTTGAATTTTAGTCACCACATATTTATATTTCAAAGATCTTATATGAACTTATTTTTGTGAAATTTATGTGATTATATGATATTTAATTGAAATTAAAAAGGCCAAGTTTTAATCCCTTAAGCTGTTTGACCTGGCCTTCTGCCGGTCGACCGGACGGTCGACCGAGGCAGAAGTCGGTCAACCGGATCGGTCGACTGATGTGCACAAACGTGCACGACCAATTGGCTTGAGGGCCGGTCGACCATCCAGAGAGCTCTGCTCTCTGGATCTGGCCCCGGTCAACCGAGCGGTCGACCAGCCAGAGAGATCTGCTCTATGGATCTAGCCCCGGACGACCAGTGGCACAACGGTCGAAAATCCGACCGTTGGCCGGTCGACCGACGGTAGAATTTTCTGCTGTCCTTGGCCCAACGGCTAGTTTTTGAAATAGGTTATAAATACACATCCCTTTGGGCTGTTTTGATCAAGCTTTTCAAGAGCAAAAATTCCCATCTTCTTAAGTGTTTTAGCAACAAGTTTTAAAAAGTTTTTGGGTTAAAAAGGATTTATCTTTATTTGTATTCAAGGGTTGGAAAAATCAAAGAAAAATAGAGTATTTGGGATATTGGTTTTGATCTTCATCTCTATCTTATTCTAGTTATTTTTCCAAGTATTTTTTTTTTGTGTTTTGATTTTCAAACACCTTGATTTCTCATACTTGAGCTATCTATCTATCCTATCTTTTAGGATCTTATTTTTTGGTGAGAAAATTAGTTTGTGGTTTATTGAGACCACCAAGTGTTGTAACCTTCTTTGAGTTTGTGGGTATCCCTCTTGTGTAGAGGTGACTATGGAGGTTGTGTTTGGTTGTGTTGTATCCCTCTAAGTGTAGAGGTGATTGAGATTAGAGTTTTGGCTTAGTACCTTATCCCTCTAATTGTAGAGGTGATTTTTTTTTTGGCTTTGTGCCTATCCCTCTAGTGAGAGGTGATCGTTGTTTGGCTTAGTGCCCTATCCCTTTACTGAGAGGTTGATCTTGAGTGGCTTAGTGCCTTGCTTCTTGTGTAGAGGTTGTTGTTTTATGACAGAGGAGTTGTGTTCTCCAAATTTGTATTTCCCAAATCCTCAGTGGAGGTTCTCTGTGTGGGAAGTCCTGTGTGGACGCATTAGTGAAAATCCTTCTGTGTGAAGGCGGGGACGTAGAGCAGTGGCTCGAACCTCGAAACAATATCTTGGTGTTTGCGTTTGATCCACTATCTCTAAACTCTCTCTCTCTCTCTCTCTCTTTATACCTTGTATTGTTTCATATTGTTCATATCATACTTATATGCTTGGTATTAATTGTGTGTGCCCATACTTGTGTTAAACTAAGAGAGCTTCAAATAGCACCTCAACTCTAATTTAGAGGAATTTAGAGGAGATAGTCCAGAGCCCATCACTGGGAATTCGGCTACACTCTTTGGTTACACTAAGTGTGTTGTAATTAGGTTTTAATTCCCATTATTTATCATTAGATTAGCCTTATACCTATTCACCTTTCTTAAAAATCCTTTCTCTGACTTTCTTGTTGAAGGCTCAGGAGATCCGAGCGTGATAAAGCTCGATTTGTTGTTGGGCTTGCAGACGTTTGTAGTCT